>VUYV01000751.1:28022-40369 GCA_008711295.1 Anarhynchus alexandrinus | reverse complement strand
CCTGGATGCAGTCCTGAGTGCTGTGCTCTGGGCAGTCCTGCTTTGGCAGGGGAGTGGGACTGGGTGATCTCTAGAGGTCCCTTCCAACTCTGAAAATTCTGTGATTCTGTGAATTAAAATACCCACTCACATGACTGTAAGAGTCTCAGTAAAAGGAACTACAGACTTAACCTGAAGTAGAAAATGAAGAGTAACTAAAATGCTTATTAAGCCTACCCTTTATTTTGCAAACCAACAGATGCTGCAGTAATTTTTTGCATTCTGAAATATTTACAGAACTTATGAGTTGGCTTCTCAGCTTCCCTGCACTGCTACTATGCTCCTACTGTACACAGCTTTAAAAAAATAATCTGCTTTCAGCAGATGCTGTTTTAGCAGCCAAAAATAAACACGAAAACCAATAAAATAACCAATAAAGAAATTAGCAGGGGGAACAGATGACAGTCATGGCACTGTCCCGCCCTACATTTAATCCCCATAGGTGTGAAATCCTTGTGCTTGAAATAAATCTTCATGATAGAGCCAGCAGATCAATACCTGGCTCCGAGCCTGGTGTCAGCGGCAGGACTTTGGGTTTTTTGATCATGGGTTGGTTTACGCAACACCAGGCCAACTGGGCACTGACGGGGTATGCCTGTCTCAAAGGGGGAGAAGGTTCTTGGCGCAGGAGTTGGCAGGGCTCATCGAAAGGGCTTTAAACTAGATTTGAAGGGGGAAGGGGATGAAACCGGGCTTTTTAGGAGTAGGGCTGTGGGTGGCATGACAATGTCCGTGGGATATCACGCTAGTGAGGTCCCTCGGTCTGTGACTCAGTGGAAGTAGGGGATGGAGATTCACGCAGCAGCAGAGATGTGAGGGTCATTGACGGGTTAGAAATTTTGGTCACGCCTGGGAATAGTAAGGCAGGAACTAGGCCTTCTCCCAGTAAAAAGGTGGCGGGATCAATAGCCCAACTGAAGTGCTTGTACACTAACACACGCAGCATGGGCAGCAAACAGGAGGAGCTGGAAGCCATTGAGCAGCAGGAAAGCTACGATGTAGTCACCATGACAGAAACATGGTGGGATGACTCACACAACTGGAGTGCCACTATGGATGGCTATAGGCTCTTCAGGAAGGATAGACAAGCAAGGAGTGGTGGTGGGGTGGCCCTGTATGTCAGGGAGTGTTATGAGTGTCTAGAACTAAATGATGATAACAATGGGGTTGAGTGTTTATGGGTAAGAATCAGGGGGAGGGTCAACAAGGCAGATATCACGGTGGGAGTCTGTTATAGACTGCCCAACCAGGATGAAGAGGCAGATAAAATATTCTACAAATAGCTGGGAGAAGTCTCAAGATTGCAGGCCCTTGTCATCATGGGGGACTTCAACTTACCAGATATCTGCTGGGAATACAATACAGCACAAAGGGAACAGTCTAGGAGGTTCCTAGAGCGTGTTGAGGATAACCAGGTGACACAAATGGTGAGGGAGCCGACTAGGGAAGGTGCCCTGCTGGATCTGTTGTTTGTTAACAGAGAAGGACTTTGCGGGGGATGTGATGGCTGGAGGCCATCTTGGGCACAGTGATCACAAAATGATAGTTTTCGATTCTTGGAGAAGCAAGGGGCGGAGGGAGGGACATCAGCAGAACTGCTACCTTGGACTTCCAGAGGGCGGACTTTGGTCTTTTGAGAAGCCTGGTTGGCAAAGCCCCTTGGGAGGCAGTCCTGAAGGGCAAAGGAGTCCAGGAAGGCTGGACGTTTTTCAAGAAGGAAGTCTTAAAGGTGCAGGAGCAGGCCATCCCCATGTGCCGAGGAATGAGATATTAGGGAAGAAGACCAGCCTGGCTGAACAGGGAGCTGTGGTTGCAACTCAGGGATACAAGGAGAGTTTATGGCCTTTGGAAGAAGGGGCATGCCATTCATGAGGACTACAAAGATGTAGTGAGACTATGTAGAGAGAAAATTAGAAGGGCCAAAGCCTAACTAGAACTTAACCTGACTTAACCTGCTGTTAAGGAAAACAAAAAAGGTTTCTATAAGAGGACTAAGGATAATCTCTGCCTTTTAGAAAACGGGGGTGGAAACACAGTGACAAAGGATGAGGAAAAGGCTGAGGTACTTAACACCACCTTTGCCTCAGTCTTTAACAGTAAGACCAGTTGTGCCCTGAGTACCCAGCCCCCTGATCTAGTAGACAGAGGAGGGGAGCAGAATGAATCTCCCATAATCCATGAGGAAATGGTGAGGGACCTGCTACAGCACTTAGACACACACAAGTCTATGGGGCCAGATGGGATCCATCCAAGGGTACCGAGGGAGCTGGTGGAGATGCTCATCTAGCCACTCTCCATCATTTCTCAGCAGTCCTGGCTAACTGGGGAGGTCCCAGTAGACTGGAGATTAGCAAATGTGACGCCCATCCACAAGGAGGGCCAGAAGGAGGACCTGGGGAACTACAGGCCTGTCAGTCTGACCTCAGTGGTGGGGAAGGTTATGGACCAAATCATCTTGAGTGCCATCTCGTGGAAAACACAGGACAAGCAGGTGATCGGGCCCAGTCAGCGTGGGTTCCTGAAAGGCAGGTCCTGCTTGACAAACCTGGTCTCCTTCTGTGACAAGGTGATCTACTTAGTGGATGAGGGAAAAGCTGTGGATGTTGTTTACCTAGACTTCATTAAAGCCTTCGACACTGTTTCCCACAGCATTCTCCTGGAGAAACTGGCTGCTCATGGCTTGGATGGGTGTACGCTTCACTGGGTAAAAAACTGTCTGGATGGCTGTGCCCAGAGAGTGCCGGTGGATGGAGTTAACTCCAGTTGGCGGCCGGTCACAAGTGGTGTCCCCCAGGGCTCGGTGCCAGGGCCGGTTCTGTTTAATATCTTTATCAAGGACCCAGACGAGGGGAGTAAATGCACCCTCAGTAAGTCCACAGATGACACCAAGTTGGGCGGGAGTGTTGATCTGCAGAAGGGTAGGAAGGCTCTACAGAGGGGTCTGGACAGGCTGCATCGATGGGCCGAGGCCAATAGTATGAGGTTCAACAGGGCCAAGTACCAGGTCCTGCAACCCCCTGGCTGCTATAGGCTTGGGGCAGAGTGGCGGGAGAGCTGCCCAGCAGAGAAGACCCTGAGGGTGCTGGTCCAGAGCCGGCTGAATGCGATCCAGCGGTGTGCCCCGGTGGCCGAGAAGGCCAATGGCATCCTGGCCTGTATCAGGACCAGTGTGGCCAGCAGCACTGGGGCAGTGATCGTGCCCCTGTGCTGGGCACTGGTGAGGCCCCACCGCGAGTGCTGTGTTCAGTTCTGGGCCCCTCACAACAAGACAGACATGGAGGTGCTGCAGCGAGTCCAGAGAAGGGCAATGGAGCTGTGAGGGGTCTGGAGTTCAAGTCTGATGAGGAGCGGCTGAGGGACCTGGGGGTGTTCAGCCTGGAGAAAAGGAGGCCGAGGGGAGACCTTCTCGCTCCCTACAGCTCCCTGAAAGGAGGGGGTAGCAAGGGGGGTCGGTCTCTTCTCCCAAGGAATAGGCGATGGGACAAGAGGAAACGGCCTCCAGTTGCCCCAGGGGAGGTTTAGCTTGGGTATCAGGAAAGACTTCTTCACAGAAAGGGTTGTCCAGCACTGGAACAGGCTGCCCAGGGAAGCGGTGGAGTCACCATCCCTGGAGGTATTTAAAAGACGGGTAGGTGTGCTGCTGAGAGACATGGTTCAGTGGTGATTTGGGCAGTGTTAGGTTGATGGCTGGACCTGGTGATCTTAAAGGCCCCGTCCAACCTGGACAATTCTATGATTCTATGATTTCTCAATGCTTTAAAGAAAAAAGTAGAGTGATTTACTATCAAAGCAAAGAATGTTAGTAAGCGCACTACAGCACAGCATACAGTGTTCCAGGGCACATCAGTAGCTGATTTTGCTTCTGACATGATTTTTATACACCGCATAATTCCCAGTCTGAAGTTTCCCGGTCGAGATGCACTTTGCGTATGTTCAGCCTCCTCACATTACTGTGCAATGGCATTTCTGAGAGTGGACATAGTTCCTGTAGTCAGCAAGCTGCTTCAGGTACAAATTGGAAGGCCATCTGTGCATCTCTACAAAATTGCGCTCCTCCACTAAAGAAAGCAATAAAGGGATTAAATGTAATATCCAAACATACAGCATAAGCACACAGGCTGCAAAAAGTCTTCTAAAATAGGTTAAAAATCTTTAAGGATAAAAATACAATTAGAAAAGTAAAGATGAGTCCTGTCCATTTCACATATATCTTACTGTAGTGCAGATGTAAAAGTTACTACACAATGTTCCCTTGCTATTAAGTTAGCAATAAATAGGTTACTTAACAAAACACAATACTCATTAAAGAGAGCAGAGAGATTATTCTAAAGATAAATATTCTTTATCCTTAGAAGATAACCAGATGTGGTAATCAACTATGAGTTTTTTTCTATGCTGCAATGCTATAAAGGAGGGCATTTCAATTCTTATGCCAATGGTTTGTCCCAAGTTTATTATAAAAAGCAAGGTAAGGAGAGCTACTAAGAATTCAACAATATTTTCACAGTTTTTCGCATGTGCTTTTTGTCACTGGTGAAATGATGTAACAGAGTTTTTAGCCATATTATGCAGATGGATCCCCTGCATCGCTCTCCCTGAACCCTGGGGTGATGCTGTGTGACGGTGTCCCGAGTGACAAAGGCCAAGTGCCTGCAACTGCTGCCACTTGGGACGCGTGCTCCCCCCTGAATGTGCCAGTGCCCTGGCAAGCTGGATCAGAATGGTTTCACCCCATCCACCTATATTTACTTACGCTCTCCTATTTCTTTCCTCCGGCTGACTCAGTGCAAGTTCGATGCAGCAGAGCGTGTCGACCCCTCAGTGAGTCAGTGGAAGGACTCAGAGGAAAGAGAAAAGCAAAGGACAGGCTGCTAGGTGTGTGGACACCAAATCTCAAAGGATATCAGTCCACTGGCATGGTACCTTTTTCCTTTGAGTCAACCCACAGGTGCTTTCCAAAATGGCCAGCCTGGTATCAGCCACGCGCCGGAGACTTCAGAAATCTCATTCCAACCCCAACAGCTTTAGACTGCCCTACATCAGCCCTGGATGCTCCACAAGTGGTGGAAACATGGAGGAAACTGCAGGTGATGGCACAGCAGACCTTCAGCGTGGTCATCCTGTACAGCTCATCCCCAAGTGACTTGGGCACTGTCAGAGCACGTGCTGACAAGGGCCGATAAGTGATGCATATCAGAGGCACCACTGCACAAGTTTCACAACAGGCTCATACACAGCCTGATATCCATCAGGACAACTACAACATGGGGACAGAAGGGCTATTACTATTACTTTCCATGGCAGGAAAAAAACCCCAAACATTTAAGAAGTGATATTGATAAGTTGATATCCCACTGGGGAACTGGGAAATGGGTAGACCACAAGCTACCACGTCTCTGTGCTCTCCTCCAGCAAGCCAGACGTAGTTCCCATCTTCACCAAATGGAGAGGACAACCTGATTCCTGCAGGTTCAGGAGAACCTCAGGGTGGTTGAGACCAAAGCCCTGCAGTGAGAAAGACACCACAAAGTGCTTCCAAATACATCCTGTCACCTGAAGCAGCAGGAAAGAAAGCAAAGCAAGTCCACTGCGGACTGAACCCACTGGTGGGTGACACCGGCCAGCACAAGTGCCCTGCGCTCTCATGTTTAGTCCAGATCTGGCTTTACAAACGACATTTCAGAAGATGCGCAGATGGACCTCTGAAAGACAAACTCTAGGTCTAAACAAAGCAGGGAGGACCTAGCTCTCACTTCTTTGCTCATAACGATTACAAGGTTGTCTGTCATCACAAATACATATATGAGCCTTGCAAGTGAGGAAAGAGGACCTTTAATGTACTTTGGACCAAACAATTGGCTCACTGATAAGAAAAATCCCTTTCTGAAATACACTGTCTCCATACCAATGGTCTGAATACGAACCATGGGTCAAAGAGATGCACCCGTCCAAATCATCTTCATCAGGGTGATGAAAATCTCATAGGCAAAGAGCAAAACTTTCTGGAGTTACGTATCAGGAAACTAATATACTGTTTGGGAAAATAAATATCAGTTCCCTGGAAGAACCTGGGTCATTTACTTGAATGGACATTAGTTATTTATTTCATGAGATCTGCTGGAGAGCACTGTAAGAATCCTATTTTCTTAGAAGAAAACCCCAGCCCTTAAAAAGCAGGTATCATAAGGGACTCATTACCTTGATTCAAATGTACAAACTAAACAAACTTATATACATAAGGGCCCAGAGGGGTCACCATACAATGACCAAACTGCCCTAGTCAATTCAGTTATGGGTGGCAACCTGGCCATCAGCACAGGAACCAACAGACAAGGGGATGCGTTTGTTGGCTGTGCTTCTCTTCACGTGTTGCCTGCTGGTGCCACAGCAGGGTGGTGATTCATCCAGCTCCAACAGACTCTGGACTGGAGTAGACTGTATAGCCTAAAGAAGTCCTAAGTATCTTCTCATGCAGGAGTAGTATTGTCCAGTACCTCACTTCTGATCTAAGCAGAACTGAAAAACATATCTTGTTTTAAAAGTAATTGATAAATTACCTGACAGATCTTGAAATTCAGGCTTCTGACTGAAGATGAGGTAGTTAGTGGCAATAAAATGAAGAAGCCAAGTTGAAAGGCAATCAGAATTGTGAAACTGCAAGGAGAAAGGAAACACAAAGAACACGATGCTATCATGTCTAAAACACAACCGCACTTCGCATGTCAAAATATTTCAGATATCCACTGTCAACATAGCAGTTTACCAAACAAAATTTTGATGTGGTACTGAGGGACATGGTTTAGTGGTGGGTTTGGCACTGTTAGGTCAATGGCTGGACTTGATGATCTTAAAGGTCCCTTCCAACCTAGACGATTCCATGATTCTATGATTCTATGACTGCAGAAGATATCAAAGAACAAGTCATTGACAGAAATATGTAAACAGATGGAACCCCAAAAATGAACGACAAAACTCCATCCCTCAGAGGTGTGACCTAACTGCTGGGGCTCCTTTGGCCATGAATCCTGGACATTTTTGTCTTCGGCACAGTAGCAGAGCTTCAGAAAGAGGAAGGTAAGGAGCGTGACGTGTTCATTTTGTTGTCTGCTCTTTCTCCACATAATCCTGTTCATTTAAGACTCTCCTGCCAGAGAGTTGTAAATAATTCAGGTCTTGTTTTCCTCTTCTGTTTCCAGATCTGTCTTTACTGTCTCTCTTTCTCTCTCTTTTCAGCCTCTAAGCTTTTCTTTTCATGCTTTTAATGTGTTTCTTTCAATATTCTATCAGGTTAGATCTCCTTTGCCACTTGCGTATCATAAAATTTTCTTTTTGACTAAAAAGGAAGCAGTGCATCTTCACCCACCTAAAACACATCTGTTCTGGCAGAAGCTGCAGTTAAGCTGAACTACTGCAATGCGTCCCTGATGAAGGAAATCGCACAGATGGTGGTACGGCTGCACCTTTGGCAATGACAGGCTGAAGAAGGCTTTATTTTAGCCAGCCTTGTGCCACCAGATACCCCTAATCAACAGATCGTATATCAATGTTTGTCCTTGGCAACGGAAATTATTAAGAGCTTGAAAATCTTAACAATTAAACGACTCCTGCTAATTAGAGTCAACATGTATATTCTTATTTGATATATGCAAAACATACCTTGGCCTTTTTGAGCAAGCTAACAATACTGAGGCTTGTGGATGCCAGCTCCCTGCTAGGCATGCTCTGAAGCTGCGTGATAATGTAAAGCTCACAAATATGCTGGAGTCTCATTACTTGGTACATCTCTGCACAGATCAAGAGAGACATCGCTTGGAGAATACTGGCTGAAAAACAAGAGAACAGAAGTGACATGTGTTTTACCTTTTTGACGTGATGATCAAAGCCACTTTTCACCGAGCCATCTTTTAAACGCCTAACAATGAACACTAAATCAAACCATGTTTATCACCTTCTTTTATTTCTCATTATGCTCATTATAAGTTTACTATATCACTCTCTTTTTCCAGATAAACTAATTAATTAACAGGAAAAGAGTAGTTAGTACCTTTTAGAAGGTAAGTGTAATAAATTGTTATCAATAGCCTGCATTTTGAAGATGCTGAGTCAAGGGCTACTGGACTATTTAAAGTAAGTGGTGATTAATAAGACAATTCAGCTTTCTAACTTGTCTTTCAAAAAAGAACCTCTATGATACATTGACAGGAAAATATAGTAAAAAGGCCAAAAAGAAAATGGAGCAACTCTATTTTTGAAAAGATATGGTACAGTGGTTGCATATTTAAACTGACTGACAACGTTAGACAGACTGAAAAGAGAAACATATGGAAAACCTAAGAATAAGGTAGAATTGTTTGAAAAGAAAACAAAAGTAAAAATACATATCACAACATCCTTCATTCATTCATTACATCAAAGGAAAATTATGTGTATTTAAATCATATTTCATATTCAGTATGTAGAGTTTAGTCTCATTAAAAAAGACAAAGTTTAAGGTAAAAAGAACACTTTAGCTCAATTTTTCTTGCTAAATACTCCAGCTGGCAAGCTTTTTTCCAGGTTTTACATACAAACAAGATATCCATGCGTATAAACTATTCTTGCAATTTAACCTTGTTTATATTAAATGCAACAAAATATATGCTAAAAAAATGACAATTTTTAAATTAAACTCAGAATTAAGATTAGAAAGCAGTGCTATTGCAATGTAGAAAGAATTGTAATTCCTAATTGCAATTGTAATGGACCAGCTTTTTTAGTCTTGCCATGTAAGCACAAAACAAATACAGCATTTTATTAGTGATACTTCTTCTGCCTGCAGTTGATTTTTACTTGAATGAGACTGATTTCTTTTTTTATTGCACAATATGAACAAGTTCTCTTTCTTGAGACATTGTACATTAAAATATTGTCATTTTTCAGTGAAATACATGTTGCTACATTACTCTCTAACAATGCCTCACTGCGGAAAAATTAGTAACAGATATACATGTATTTTTAAATTTTCTTACCTGGGCAGCAAGAGTCGGTATAAAGATACTCTAGAAAGGAGAGGAAAGTGTCTTTGGAAACCCCATACACTGGAACCAGAATACTATTTGCTTCTAGATAATTACCATTAAACATAGCTGCCATTACCTCACAGCGAGCTACCAGAACTGCTCTGTGGGCTGGTACAGTTGCACCTGCAGGACGCAAGATAAAAATCTATGATGAGTTTATATACACAGAAAGATATTGATTTTAAAGCTCGTATTTTCTTAGAAGGCCTTCACTTCACTGAACACGATTAAGGTGTTTAAAATCAACAATATTCAATAGATAACAACACGCTCACCTCATACCAGTGAAGGTGTTTCCTCCATGGCTTACTAGCCACCGGCAAACAAAAAGAAACGCCTAAATTATTCTGACATCCTGCTCCCAACGCAAGGCGCTCCAAACGGGGCACACTTCCGTAAGGCAGAAACAGGCTTGCAACTAGTATAAAATCTGACACTGATGGAGTTACAGCAGTTCGCACTACCTGAACCTCTGGCCCATTGCGTAGACACGCACTGCTGTGAATTGTTGTGCAAATGAGCAATTTGCGTTCATCAGTAATGAACGTGCGTTTCAGAAGTCAAACTTCCACGTAACCACACAAAGCAGAGAAAGGCAAATTATCCCAGATGAAATTCCATTAAATCCATTAAGTATGAATTTAACCAGATTAAGTCTTTTGCCTAAGTGAATTTCATAGAATGGTTTGGGTTGGAAGGGAGTTTTTAAGGCCATCTAGTCCACCCCCCCTGCCCTGGGCAGGGACACCTCCCACCAGCCCAGGTTGCTCCAAGCCCCGTCCAACCTGGCCTTGAACACCTCCAGGGATGGGGCAGCCACAGCTTCTCGGGGCAACCTGCGCCAGGGGCTCACCACCCTCGGAGTGAAATTTCCTGATGGTTGCCTTACGCAAATAATGCTGAGAAACTTTTTCCAGAAATTTTTAGATTTCATAATATTTGATTTACTTTACTCCTTTACTTTTACTACAGCATTTGGAAGACCCAGCAGGGTTCACAGCCCAGGGTGGTAAATGTCTCAGACTGTTAGCGAAAGTGCTGACAGCTGGCGCCTCCAGCCCTGACACTGCGACTGCTGCGGAGCACGGCGGAACTCCACACTCCTGTGGGCAAGGAAGCGCCAAAGGAGTGCCAGGGAGGGCGGCAGCCGAAGGCAGCATGAGAGCTTACTGTCGTATGCAAATGATTTAATCAAAATTATAATAAACAGATCAACTGACATGCAAGATAAATATACTGTAAATACTTATATAGAAGTTACTGCCTTGATCGCCTCCTTAACCACAACCCTGCCACCTGCCGAATTCCCTGAAGACACCTGGCACTTTTTCATTTCTGTTCTATTTCTATTCACCTGTGCTTCTACTTCCAAATTCTCTAAGCTGTGTACAAAATATCTCTATTTCTAGACAGAGAGAACACGTCAACGGTGTTATATATTTATGCACGTAACATGAGTGATACACAATGCAGACATGATGTAAGATATGCATGCAGCTCTGTATGTGGGTGTAACTGGATATTTACCTACTAATTAGGAGGCTCAGTCACGTTATGAGTCTTTACACAGACATAAAGGGCTCCGGTTTTCAATGGCTCCCAAGTACTTTGTTAGCTAGAAAGCTGAAAGCAACTCCCAGGACTCACGGAATTAGTTGAAGACTTAAAAATGTAGTTGCCCTATCAAGACTAAAGCCTTCGGTTTCTTTCAGTAGTTATTTAGTTTTAATATAGTTATTGTGGACCATGGATTAGGGGAAGAGGCTTGGAAGATTCATCAAGCATTAGGAAAAACAGTTCACATTTTGTTAGTGGATAAGCACACTTTTTTAAAAATACATGTCAACCCATTAGACAGTAACCTTTTTTCTGTGAAATCTATAGTGGTGATATGGTGCCACCAACTCCCCACAAAGCCTCTCTCAGGAGCGGGACACTGAGTGGAATTGTTCCTGTCATTAAACTCAGCATCAGAACTTCGCTCCTGTTTTCAAAGATCTTTTTGGTTTTTTTCTGCATATTACACAGAACATCTAGAAAGAATCTGCTTGTCCTCATGTGCTTACTTTTGAGGGATTAATGCTTCATATTTGGCTCTGAGATTTAAAGCTGAAAATAATTAAACAATTGTGTAGTCCTAAAAGACCATTTCTGCATGAAGGGTGGGCGTGCACAAATTGGGAAAATCATTAGCATTTAAAAGCTGTCTCATTCTTATTCTCACAGAAGCATGCGACGCTTTTTTCCCCCTTGTGTTTTTATTTTTAAGGGTGAACACATTTAATTTCCAGGAAAAAATCACCCGTGGCACTGCAGCATATTGGTGCACTCAAGCAGAATCTTTGCAGAGCAAACGGGAGCAGAAGGCGGTTCCACCAGCGCGGCTCCTGCCCGAGCCTTGGCCGAGGAGCGCTTGGCATCCCTGTGAGCAGACCTGAGTAGCACCACCAACAACCTCGGTAACGCCACCAACAACCTCGGTAACTTCATAGTCTGCACAGAAACCCACCCTCCGGCCCACCTCTTTTTAATCCTGGCCACAAAGAGGACTGGATAATTGCCATCATCTCAACAGACTTTTTTGTTTAAAAAAACAAACAAACAAACAAACCCACAATAATTTACATCTTTCTTTTCACACTTGTAAGATCAAGCAATAGGCAGGTCTAACCTAGGCACCTGCAAGGCTGTAGGTTGCTCTCATAAGGAGTCACCTATCGTACAGAAGTTGCAGAGACCTGTGACAGAAACATGAAGATGGGTACAGGAGCACCTAGAAGGGCAGTAAAACACAGCGGGTGTTGGTGGCACCTAGATCAGCAGGTCATCAAAACCCCAGCACATCTAGGTGCACCTCTAGGGATGCCCACGCTGGGGGAAGAGACGGTGAACAAAGCCTAAGGGCACAGAGGAGTGGGACACAAGTACCTGTCTGCTTCTGGAGGGCAGAGAAAGGCACATCCACAACCGGCACCAGCCTGAGATGGACAGAGGGAAGGTGGTGAGGAGTCAATAACCACCATCTCTGGTCTTTTCACTCAGGGGGAGTGTAGATGTGGCCACTGGAGTCCATGCCTCTCCAAGGTCTGATGCTGGGCAGAGCCCTCAGACACATCCTGGTGCTTGCACAGATGGGAATGGGGGCAAGATCTTCTGGAGAAGAGAAGGCTCCGGGGTGATCTTATTGCAGCCTTCCAGTACCTGAAGGGGGCCTACAGGAGAGCTGGGGAAGGACTTTTTACTGGGGCA
>VUYV01000751.1:0-27992 GCA_008711295.1 Anarhynchus alexandrinus | reverse complement strand
CCCCATCCCTGGAGGTGTTCAAGGCCAGGCTGGACGTGGCCTTGGGCAGCCTGGTCTGGTGAGAGGTGTCCCTGCCTATGGCAGGGGGGTTGGAACTCGATGATCTTCAAGGTCCTTTCCAACCTAAACCATTCTGTGATTCTATGATTCTATAAGATAAATACATTTTAAAATAAAATCACCATCCCCTGTCTTGCAACCCCTGGTTTAGCCCCGGTGCTGTGCCACTGCGTGAGCCTTTCCTGCAGCACATCCCCCGCCTTGCCAAGCCTCCGAGGGGCGCGTGAGAACCAGAGAGGCACAAAGTCTGCGGCGGTGAGCAGAGGGCATTCGTACGGGCTCAGCCCTGACGAACCACCTTGAGGGCGGATGCTGCTGTAAAGCATCCATCGGGACAAGCGTTAGCTCTAAACAAAAAACCTGCTTTCCGCAATGGTAACCAAGGGTATACATCGTCTTAGTTCTGATGCAACAGAAAATATGGTCACTCCATTTCCCACTCTCCTGCAGAGAGGACCAAAGCCGGAGGCGCAGCGGTGCCCGCGTCAATGGGGGCAGAGGTACCGTACCTTGTATTTTGAAGATGACATCAGCTAGGACAGGCGTATTAAAGAACAGCCTGAGAGAAGTATTATACAGCCGTTTTATTTGGTGAGATCTGCAGTCCTTTACAGTGTTTAGCTGCAAAATAAAGTATTCATAAAACACCATCACGTATAGCTGCCCACAGAATTAAAGATGACAAGACGTCATTTATATGGGGAAACAAAACAACAGCCTTTTGCTTTCTACTTTATGCTCTTTTGCTCGTGCTACCCAGCCGTGCCTCTCGCACGCGCAATCCTCTGCAACCACCTCTATCGTTTAATTTGCTATTTCCCACAGTGCAGCAGCTCCAAGGCGTCTCTGCCTCCTGCACTCACACCCCAGACCTCGCCTTGGTGCTCTGACCTGCGACAAAACCGACCCTTCCAGCACCTCTGGGCAGGTCTGACAGCATCACGAATTTCCTGCACTCCAAACTTTTCGTGCCTGCCCTGTTTGGACCCAAGGCTGCAGAAACACAAGGTTTGAGGGTTCCGGGGGGGAGCACTGATGGGACACGCGGCCACCCCCTGACGCGATGCCACGTACGGATGCGAGGCACCCAGAAGTTGTGTATTTCTTGATATTGCCCTGATACTGCCTCCACAGAGGCAGAGCGAGCTCACAGGCTGAAGCACGGACTTCTCTTACAGTAATCTGGGCATGCTAGCGTCAAGGCCCTCCAAACCCCAGTACTTCCAGTTAGTTTTTCAGTTTTGTTTTTCTAACTTTAAAAATGGAATCTACGGCTACCAAAAGGAACCACATCAAAATCATATTGCTAGGTTGTGATAAGTGAAATTCAGATGAGGTTTCATTTATGGTTAAAATTTCATCTATCTATATAATTAATTTTTATCAAGAGAATCACAATTCATTTCTAGTCCTCATGTCTTCAAAGAAAAAAAATTTAATGTGAAATAAAAGTATCCCAAAGGCATTAAAAAAACCCAGAAGATACAACAACAGCTCAGGCATATTATCTTAAAGGTTTTCACAACTTTCTAAGTCCAACCCTATGAATATTTTAGCTGTGGACACTTAGAACTGCCAAGCCCATAGCTGAGCAATCAGAAGCTTAAAACAGCTAAGAAACTTTTTGGTCTTCATATTAAGTTATCTCAAGACATTCCAAGCTGATTTCCCATTTCAACGACAGAAATACTTTGCGCAAGTTCTCTAGTACCAGGGATTGTATCTATTTTGCTCCATTTGTTCTATCTGTTAAAACTAATCCTATATTGTAACTTTTTCTTAACATAATAATGTGACATAAATTACATTTTACTGTGAAGCCATCTGCTGAATTAAATACATTGAGCTATAGAGAGATTTCCACATGACAACACTTATAAGAGAAACAAACTCTCCCGATCTACTGCAGAAACATAACTTTTGGCACATACTCAGGAAAGCAAAGCTTTTCTGGGCAGCCTCTATTACATGAGAATTAGGAACATATAATCATATTGTTAGACAAAGTGCAAAGCTGAGAATATGAGTAATCCTTTTAGGATACCCACTTGTGTGCTTTTTACCAGTCACATTAATTCTGTGTGTTAGATCAGCATCTCTGGGTTTCTATTTTGTAGATGCCTGGGAACAACCCACTGGTAAAGTCATAAAAGCTGTGTAAGCCAAAGTGAGTTTAAAACAAAGACTGACAAGTAAATCTCATCTACAAAACAATTTCCCAAGAACTTAAGTAACTAATACTAACAATTACCCCAAGAGAGTTAGATGTACCTTCCCTGGAGCTTTCAGGATACATTTAACTTTCTCAAGCACATGTTCAGTTTTTTCTGGATCCTTCAACTTCTTTTTTATATCCTCTTCTAATTGTTCCCACTGGAAAGCACCTGTCACAAGACCAGGTAAAGTTGGATTATAAATCAGCAGGGCACCGGCCTTAGCAGGCAGAGAAAAGACACTATCAATCCCAAACAAATCCCGCAGAAACTGTATTTTTTGCACATAAATCAGCCAGATCTCTGTGCTTAGGAAGGGCAAGATGCAAACCTTGCACAATAAAATTTCCATGGTACTTCTATAAGAATGCCATCAAGTACAGAGAGATCGGGGCATCTCTCTTGCTTTCAAAATCAACTTCTGGATTCCTCCCAGTTTAATCATTACATATTGCAGGTAGACATTCCAAAAAAAAATAATAATAATCCTGAGTGTTTCAATATTTATGGAAGTTCTTTAGCTTCTGCTCACATTGCAGGTTGCACTGCTTTGCAGGTGTCTGAACCACAAAAGCTTCACACACAGTCATATTCTGAATACTGGTAGCTCATAACAGCACAAAGCCTGCAGTGGAATTCATTTTTTTTCTTGTTTTCCGGGTCAAAGCCATGATATTCTCTTAGGTCTCTCAATAGCTTTCCTGGAACAACCAGAAGTGTTGGCTGGCATTAAAACAAACATAGTTTATCTTCAGACACTCCGCTGGAGTAAGTCTCAAAGACTTGGTCCCCTTGGCTGTTTGGTGACAGCTCTGACCCCCAGGGCCAGGCAGCAAGGCAGAGTCGGAGGCAGACAAAGCTCAGGGCAAAGCACGAGCCAGCACAGCCCGGAAGGCATTCTGCCGCAGAAAAGGCTGAAACGGCGCACACAGCATACGGTGTCCTGGCCCGACCGGCTCCTACGTGTGCCATAGGGACCATAAGTGTTTATAACCTCACGGGCATAATGCCGCAGTCATGAAAGGCTGAAAATGATGACACTGCCTCAACACCTCTCTCAGTTTCTACCAAAGACTCCGTCACCTCTCAAAGGCACCAAACAGCACAGTGACGTCTGGCGATGCCCTTCAGGCTGGGGGCTGGGACTTAGAGAAGAGTTTCAGCTACTGCTGTGCAAAGTTTGACACGTCTTTGGTTGACATAAGCAAAAGTAAAATTAATACACAGAAGGCAGCAGGTGCGCCTGTCTTTCACCTGCTGAAGTTCCAGGTTTAATCCCCTATTCAGGTCACCAATAAATGAAAAAATCAGTTCATTCACACTGAAAAACTTCTGTGTATGTTCTTTATGTTTGACACTGCTTTTGGAAAGAACTGAAAGGGCTATTTTCAATGACAAACTCTAAGTGAAAGGTGAAAGAGCCTTCCCTCTGTCTTCACAAGCCAGTGTTCACGTCTCAGCCAGTATGGCAGCAATCCTTTACACACGTCAGGCAGGTATCGGTCCACAGAGACTCACTAAGCTTCTTTACGGATGCAGCTCTAACAATATAATTATTTGGGGCTTTTTTTTTTTTAATTACAGTTAAAATCAGACTGCATCATTAAAAAGACACCTAATTCTTTCAACAAATATGAAATGTATATTCTTACGTACTGACAGCTTGCAAAATATTTTATAAAGAACAAACAGTATTAGGTACTTCCAGAAAACAAAAAAAAAAATTTTCTTTCACCTGAGGATTCCTAAGCAACTTTTAAAAAGATAGAAAAATATCAGAGCCATTTTAATAGACAGCTGGGATCTGGTAGGTGAGGTCACTGCCTGGACTGAACTGGTTGTGAAACACGTGTGACGGACCACAGCCCCCTGCGCTCCAACCAGTTACCCCTGTTTGCTCTTCAGCAGCACCATACCCAGAAGAGAAATCACCTGAGCCTTCTTAAGTAACCCTGCACTCGCATCAATGTGTTTAGAACATACAACCATTTAAAATATTTCAGAAGCCTGAAATCTGAAACTGTCTCAAACTCTAGATTTTTTTGGCAAAGCTTTTGAATATTACCGATGTTATCTTGCGGACTTTGTTCAGTAAAATACTGCGCTTGATTTATGTTCATTAGATCTGGAATGACAGCCCATTTAGCTTTTATTAAATCCAGGCAAAGGGCTTCTTTCATATAGACATTGTTCGCCATGATCCCAAGGACAAAATAGATGTAGCACCATGGCAGAACATGATCTACCGACAGCCAGGGCACGTTCCTGCAGGTGATGCGTGCACCCCTTCGCTGGGCATCAGCTCTCAGAGAAACGAGCAGCCGGACCCGTTCCCGGTGGTACCTGAATAGATGAAGCGGAGGATGTCCGGCAGACAAGAGCAGAAGACAGCATCCTTCACCACCACCCTCACCGGTGGGACGCAGGGGGGGACGCCGCGGGGGGCTCCCGCCTCCACCGCGAAGAGGCTCTGCGCCGTCCGCACGATGGCGGCGTCGCGGATGTCGGCGGGGCTCTTCACCTCGAAAAGCAGCATGAAGAGGTGGCTGGCGGAGCAGAGGATGACCTTGTGGGCCTCCACCACTGTGCTGAGGTCTTCGGGGCAGAACGCCACATCCGCGCACTGGCAGCAGCAGAGCAGGTTGTGCAGGTCCGCGTCGTAGTGCGAGGCTTCGCCCTTTAGGATCGGCATTTTTTCTGCGAAAGATAACGAGTTGGGCTGTAGAACTGAAGCAAGTACTAACGGCAGGACAACTCTGTTCCCAGACACCTGATCAAATGAAGGCCAATTTTTGAAAAAAGTATTCGATAAGAAAATTTCTTATGTTCTGTTTGAATATGTTTAGTAAAATACTCTAAAAACCGGAAATACTTAGTATAGTAAAAGAAGAAATATAAGAAATAGTTAAGTAAAAAGTGTCCATGCTTTTACAAAATCTCTTTAAGCATTTATGTTTGAAAAAGAAACAGCTTGCCTATGAATCCCAAACCTAAAGGATCTGAGCAAATTTCTAGTATATGTGAGAAGAGATAGCCATGTATTTAGAGGTAAATACTTCTCAGTAATCCTTTCACTGAACAAATGCATCAGATGCTCAGAAATCACGTGCAGGAAATCACGTGCAGGGGCATACACCTCTCCCTTGTTTTATTTGCAGCAAATAAAAATATTACTTGATGATATTATAGAATAATTAAGCATGATGTAATGACCTTCTTTTATAATTTGTCTATAAAGCTTTTATGTAAAGCTTTTAATAATTTACCTTTGCATTATTTCACCAAGTGCACCAGAAAACCACTCCTGTTATTTTTGCCTAAAGTAAATTAGAAGTCCATGGCAGTGTTACATATCGCTACACAATTCTCCCCAAATTAATTAAACCATCACTAAAAGATGATGCAACTATAGCAACATAACCAGAATAGGCGAGGATAGATAGCACAGCTCACAGTCATCATTACAAAATGTTAATTGCGCAAAGAACATGGCACACATAACGAGCTAGAGACCAGACATCAGCAAGCACCTGGCTGTTCGAGCTGAGGTGGTTGAACTCGATGGCACTTCTGCATCTTTTTCCTTTTCTTCATTTTTTCAGATGACTTCTGATTCAAACTTTGGATCATAAAATATTCCAGCTAAAACATGAAATGTTATTTTTAAAAAATCCTAGTTATTTAAGAACAATGTAGACATCAAAGCGAGGAGAACGAGCGGGTGCTGTAGGCAGGACTGAGGCTACTGCCACTATGAACAGTCATCCAGGTCACCCCGTCCCAACGCTCCTTTACCAGGAGTGGGTACCACTTTTAGGTGGAACCAGCACAATTTAAAAGACTATTTATTTATTCAAATGACTGCAGGTAGTTCTCTTGTATTGAATCTTCCCAGAAATGACAGGCACAAAGATATTCAATTTACCACCTTCCATAGATGCTAATTACAGAATTGCAGAGAAGAATAAGACTTGATGGATAATGACCAGGTGCAAGTGATGGAAATAGCAAAACCATAACGAAAGCTCCTCAGCTTGCAACTAACCACCACTGCCACGCAATGCTATCGTGTCCTCTGAGAAAATCATGTTACATCGCGATATTTGTGGGCATGCTTTGTTTCACTGGGACAGACTACAAGTGTCATCACCGCAATAAAAATGGACCTGAGGGGAAACGCTCCCTTTCACAGGAATGAGGCGGCACACAGCGTGGTTCTATTTGAGTTAGTGCACGTCGCAAATGCTTTTATCACCCAAGGTATCACTGTAGCACATATAGTGCTTTTTAAAAACTAGAAAAATACTCTGGCTGGACCAGATGTTGAGTGGATTCCTTGTTTTTAATTGGGAATGAAGGGATCCAGCAACAACTGGCTAACTGTCGTGCCAGACATTACAAGTTACTATCGCATCCCATGGAAACACACTGTACTTACACACCAGGGACAACAACAGCATGGACCATGTGAAATTCCTGTGCCCAAAGAACGGCATTTTTTTTGTTCAAGCCCAAATGCCACTGGGAAAGTAACCAAAAGGTTCAAAAAAAGGCTGAGCTTAAAACACCTCATAAAACTGAAAATGAAATATCAGTGTGAAATAATTTTGTGGAGAAGACAAATAAATCTGAAAGACTGTATTTAGAAACTGCTCAGTGGGCTTCCCTGTCTTCAGGAGAGTGAAAAAAGAACAAGCTCATTAGAGGTGGGACATTTTAACAAGTGTCTCAGCTCCTGCCTCGCTCAGCTTCACTGAGCCTGACTCCAAGCTGCATCACAACCGTGAACTGAGCAACCACAAGAATATGCTAAAAATCAGGTAATTCAACAATCTTACCTGTCTCACCTTACAAGGAGAACAGCTGTGAGAGTTTGAGCAATTAAAAGTATCAGAATATTATGGAACAATTCAGCTTGGAAGGGACCTGTGGATGTCACCCACTCAGGGCACTGGATCAAAACAGGACTCGTCTCTCAAGTGGGATGGGGTTGTCGAGTGCCTCCTCCAGCTGGGTTTTGATTATCCCATCCCAGCAAGATAAAAGGACAGGAACAGAGGGGGGAAATTCTTGCAGTGTTTACTGTGACTTTCCTAAAACTTCCTAGAAGGCAGTTAAAACCAGAGCAATCTCAGTACTGTCAATCCAGCTAGAAGCATAGAATCACAGGATGGTTTGGGTTGGAAGGGTCTCTCAAGACCATCTGGTTCCACCCCCCTGCCCTGGGCAGGGACACCTCCCACCAGCCCAGGTTGCTCCAAGCCCCGTCCAACCTGGCCTTGAACACCTCCAGGGATGGGGCAGCCACAGCTTCTTGGGGCAACCTGTGCCAGGGGCTCACCACCCTCAGAGTGAAGAACTTCTTCCCAATATCTAATCTAAATCTCGCATTGGTGGGAACTCGCCTTTGGTGGGAGGGCTCACGGTTGCCTCCGCTCGCTCTCCAAAGCCCGGACATCGGCCATGCACCTCCCGTGTGTGCCACCCAGCTTTCATCCCAGCGGTTTCTCACTCACCACTCCTCCAAAGTACTTCTGTATGTAGAAGTCATTAAGAGTGTGCAATTCAAGGTAAGTGGCTCCTAGTTCCTTGGCAAGCTGCACTCCCTCAGAGGTGGTGACACAGCTCCTCCTGTCCGAAGTGCACAGGGGGCAGGTGCAAGGCACTCCTGCGGTAAAAAGTCATGCAAAAAAAAGCAATTTTTTTGTCAAATAATCCAGAGTATTTAGCTTCCTAAATAATTGTAAAGATGTATTATTTAGAAAAGAACAAAAAAGGAAATGGAAACGTAGTCCCTTTATAGTAAGAAATCTATAATTACTGCAAAAACCCTTCTCACTATGCAGTTTAAACCGTTAGCTGCCATACAAAACTCACCTTACATTTAATTAGCTTTAATTTACATTCAGTTTTGCCACAGCGGAAAAGTCAAGCAGGACTCCCAGACGCCGGGTTTGGCTTAGGGCCCCAGTATTGTTATACGCAGAGGTGTTGTACTCGCCTGCAGGTGTTACCATTCATTAATGTACCCTTAAACTTGTTTAATTACTGTGGCCTGTCCGTGCAGGAAGCACGCACGGTAACGGAAGGGGAAAATTTCCACTGCAGTCCCAGCTGTTACAGGCGTGTAGGAACTGTGGGATATGATTCAATTACACATATTTTACTTTTTTTTTTTTTCCAAGACAAAATAGGTATTTTTGAAGATTATGCCAGTTTACTCATAAAAATTTCTTAGCCACCTTGGCTCAGCTTCTCTGAATGCCTGTAAGAACTTGCTGGCCATGGATATGCTTTCAAACACGCTCTGCATGCTCTTCATTAACTTCCTCTGCTCAGACCTATGGATAACATGTAATAACACAGCTTCTTTTTTTTTTATTATTTCTTTTGGCAGCACCGTTTGCTACTACAGAGGATTAAGATCTTAGTAATTTGTATGAGCAAACTGCTGTGTTCACACATACCTCCTAGAAACAAAAGGGTTCTGTGTGTGCACAGCAGTCTACTCCAGCAGGTCCCAGAGCCAAACCACGGCTGGAGAGCCCGACTTCTCCCACAGTCACATCATTTGTGGAGGAAGACAGAAAAGAAAAAAAAAAGGGGGGGGGGGAAGAAAAATGCCAGTAGTGGAGTCACTCAGATTGGTGATATCCTGTGCTTAAATAAAAAGCGTAAGAAACAGCACTGGGGAGACAAACATTAGCGTAGCGAGACCTTGGCTTTAGAACGGCAGATTTACCAGCCCTGCATAAATCAGAGCACAAAAATATTTTATCATCACCATTGAATTACTAAACAGAAGAAAATAACGATTTAATTGTTATAGAGTTCTTTAACGGTTCTATTGCAATCACTGAGCAAAAAGATTTATGAGCAGACCCAGGCAAAACTGACATTGTCCACAGAAGACACACTTCAATAGCTTAATATTTCTTTGTACGTTATAAAATAAATGGCTACATCTACATCATCCGTCATGTCCCTTACTCATAGCAGGAAGGATGCTCAGAAAACTTGTGTTAGTCAAATTTTAAAGTTGAAGACAACTCATAGGCTCAAGTTTTACCTTCATTCCTCTAGGAAAAAGAAGTTTTAAAAATCAGACCCCATGACAAAATAAACCACATGTAAATCAACAAAAGCACATTGCAAAATATTTGGAAATACACAATAGTTTGTATGTTTGTTCTATTGGTATCTGTGGTATTCTTTCTCAACTTTATTCCCCTGATGTAAACAGACGGGAGTTACTAATGTCTACCCAAACCATGAACATGCTCTCAGCAGCATCGCCCTCATCGGCTGCTGGACACTCGCACGTCCTCTCGGTCCTTACACAGTTGTGCGACTGTGATTTTCACACTGATTAAACAGCAGCAGCAGCAGCAGCAAGTTTAAAAAGTAAGTGTAAAATTAAATTTGCACTGCTGTCATAGCAGACTTCTCGCCAGCCGGGACAGGGCACTGGCGAACACATAAGCTACACCACAGCGATACCACACCTTCACCACAGCTACTGCCACGACAGGTCAACTCCGTTGACGTGGCAGCATGTGGCACTTTGTGGAACCCGAAGAACTGCTGAGTCCATTCATCTGACGACATCCCAGGGAATTTTGAGGCTTTTCCCACCCCCTCTTCCAGTGGTTACAAGCTGATGGACTTAGTTTTAATCTCATACGCCAGAGATACTTTACAGCTGAGACGTGGCCAGAGAGAACCGGTAACCACAGGGTTCACCCCGTACACTCAAGCGCACGCTGCTCAATCCCAAGCACTCGATTTGATCCCTGTGGGTGATGGCTCCACAAGAAGAGTCGTCGCAGAGGTCAAAGCAGGATAGGATGCCTTTCATCGCCAGGGTTCATTAAGCATAATGTTCTTGCCAATACACCAGTCTACAGAGCCATAGCACATGCACATATTACTGTCACCCTGACAGACTAATTGTTTCTGTTAGCAACTTGGAAAAACAATCAGCTTCTACTGAAATTACAGCACATCTAACTTCCAAGTGAGATTTTAACTATTACTACAGGAAACTGGATACATACCGTTTTTTCTTGCACCAATAGCAGAAATTATTACCGGAACGGAGCATTGGTTTAATGCCTTTTTTATCATTGGGACATAATTGTCCTTTAGTTCTTGAAATGAAGTCTTGTCATTGACAGAGTATTTAATCACAATAATATCAGCTCCTCCAATGAGACTGCGAGAGGTGTACCAGTCACTGTCAAATATATCCTAAATAGAAAAAACACTGATCAAGAATTTCCTGTCTACAAAGGAAAAGGTGAACTACTCAACAGTCTTAATGCAAAAGCTTACAGAAGTATTTTTAACTGATAACTTAATCTCTTATTTGAAGGCATGAAACAAAGAGCAGAATTCATGCTTTGTAATTTCCTCGTTTGGAGAACAAGTTGCTCATTATAATAAGCAATAAATCTCTTTTATGAATTCAGGAATTCTTCAGGAAGAAGAAGAAATAGGGTTTATCCAGGAATATACTTTGCAGGAAGAAACTTCACTAGTTTAATTACTTAACTTTCTAAAGTTTTTATTAAGGAAATAAAAGCAGCTTCAGTAGTAGAGGTTTGCAGCAATTCACACAAAACCATTATTTATCACAACATTTTAGGAAAAGGGTTACACAGAACTATGCTAGGTAGTTATGAACCTTTAAATACAAGTTCCATCAGCTGGGTGGGATTTTTATTTGCTTTACAAGAGCTTCCATGTAGCTTTAACAAGTGATAATGTCTTTAGGATAAGGACTTTAATCACATAACTAAACTTCCTTTTTTGACTTCACATTCAAGTTGTCATTGTTCTGTGCTTTAAGACTTACACTCTAAAATTATTTTGTATCCTGTTAGTTTACAACTGTGCTGTAACCACATGTAATATCCAGCCATTACTTGTATATTTGTCATGAGAACTGTAATTTCACAATTTCTCCTTTACCTAAAGGTAGCTCATAAACACCAATGAAAGTCTTGCACATGTGCTCAATTGAAAATTCTTGACTGAAATCTGGAACTGGTCCAGAGAACTGAAAATCAACCCAAAAAAATAAAATACTACCACCTCTTGCAACAGAAAGACCTTATTGCGGCCTTTCAGTACTTAAAGAGGGCCAATAAGAAAGACGGAGAGATACTTTTTACCAGGGCCTGTAGTGACAGGACAAGAGACAATGGATTTAAACTGAAAGAGGGGAGATTTAGGTATGACGTAAGGAAGAAATTTTTTATATGAGTGTGGTAAGGCACTGGCCCAGGTTGCCCTGAGAAGCTGTGACTGCCCCATCCCTGGAGGTGCTCAAGGCTGGGTTGGATGGGGCTTGGAGCAACCTGGGCTGATGGGAGGTGTCCCTGCCCAGGGCAGGGGGGTTGGAACAAGATGATCTTTGGGGTCCCTTTCAACCCAAACCCTTCTGTGATTTTATAACAGTCCTGTACAACATAAGGCAAAGCTAGAAGAACTTGGGATCTAGGGAAAAAAATGGAAACAAGCAACGATGAAATAAAGAAGATGTGGAAGAGAGGAGTAAGCGAGCACAGAAGTGACAAAAGAGACCCAAAGTTTGGGTTGGGGATGGTCAACGTGATTATTGAAGAACAGGTCACAGAAATAAGACCATTATGGATGGGAACCAGAGAAAATACATAAAAGATTATTAATATCAACAAGTGGCTTGCATTGTCAATATAATTATTTTTGATCACTTCAAAAGAGTCATTGTTTCAAATCTGTGGAGAAGTAGCTGCAATGCTGTTAAGTACAAGAGGTAGCATGAATTTGATGGAAACGTATCAGTTGGCAAATATTTGCCTAGACTGTCAGTGCATGTCGTACCCAATTTAGGTCTTGCCTTTAAAAACAAATAAGTCAGGAAATAAACTTAAAGTATAATAGGTATTGCCATTAATTTCTTCAATAGAAGTTCTTGTTCTGTAATAAGAAAACCACAGAAAAATACCAAATTATCAGGAATAGCTATTCAATGATTCAACATGTTCACAAGAGCTTTAAGAGCACTCCTCTTGGTATTTGTTTTTTCAGTCAACTCAGTTAGAGACTATTATAATCCCAGGCTAAGGAAAATCTCCACCAGCATTTAACAGAATCATTGAAGCTGTGCTAAGAATATGAAGTTAACACATAAACACAAGTTCAGCACCTGTAGCAGTAAGACTACCAGGTACAGTGCTTTGAGACAACCAGCTGGATGGGCATTTGCAGAACCTGACCACACAGTCAGGCAAAAACTGAGAATTTTCAAGGGACAGCTTTAGTATGTTTTAGCTGATGAAGATCTCAACAGAGAATTTTTAGTAGGGTTGTATACATTTGACATGGCAAAGTCTTAAGAGAAAAATGCAACACGAAGCAAAACCAAATATAGAATATTTAGTTTTTCTATGCTGGCAGACAGAAAGCATGCCTGTTCCTTTGCAATTTCCTTCTAGCTGCCTGTCTCCAAGCTCAGCCCAGGTGTGCACATGCCCATCTCTCTCAGCTTGGTGATAACCAGCAGTACCACCATCAAGGTCTAGCGCATAAATGCATAAAGACAAAAGGACTCCGCCACAACTTTAAGCACTAATAATAAAAAATGTTTATGGAAACTTCTTACGGAATGTAGTATTAGTCATATGTTTGTTTATGGTTTATAGCTCCCTCCATTTTACAACAGAGCTAAATCTCCAGTGCATTACGATACTATTTCATGCTACAATATGAAAAGATTTTGGGAAGATTTCTGACTTTTGGTCAACATGAACACAGCCATGCCCAAGGAAAGAACCAGCTCTGATCCTCGTTCTTAGCTTCAGCATAAACCTGGTCCTGACCTACAGCAGAGGGCAGGGCTTCTAGATACCAAAATGTACCAGGCTGTGGCTCCATCCTGACACCAGCCCTACCAGACACAGAGGACAGGACGCCAGGTACCTGATACATACCCAGACATGCGCTCTGCTCTGGCCCCAGCCCTCATCCTGGCTCTCCATGGAGAGCATCGCCCCGTAAAACACCAGCCTGGAACACCCTCCGTGCCCCAACCTCAACCAGTGGCAGTTCTAATGCTCCTCTTGTTGATGGGAATCTCAGGAGAGCACGCTGCAGCAGACTTGTGTTTGTCTGCATGTGCCTCATCTAACAAAACAGAGGCTTAAGAGGTTGATGCAGAAAAAAAAATAGATGGTTTGGTTTTTCCAAGTGAAAATCATACTAATATGAAAAGCAGTTCCATATTTTGGAAAACAATACAACAACAAAAAGAAAATATGGCCATTACCTTGTATGATTCCCCTCCCCTTTTCGTACTTAGCCCCACTTGACATATTTCCATCTCTGCAGGTGTGGGGAAACCTAGCAAAATCCTCACCGAAAACAGCCGCCCAGGTGTGCGAATGCACCTCTTTGTTTAACTCTTAGGGGAAAGAAATCCTGTGGAAGTGCATTGCAGGAGGTTTGTGGAGGTCTGTGCTTTCCACCACTGCCTATAACACCGCTGTCTGTCACTGTTAATCCTGTCAGGAAGGACTTTACCAAAGTTTATGAAGTTCTGGTGGGGATGGAGCCCACCTTCCCGGGGTAAGGGCTGGCCCTGGGTGTATCAAGAAGTAAAAAATGCAGAATGTGCCGACCCAACGTCTCATGACACCTGATTTCTGTTACCATTGTGCAGTTTCCCTTTGCCCTCACATACTCGATTTAACACCCCTGAAAGCCCATTCTTGAAGGTGGATGCTACGTTTAGAAAAATAGAGGAGAAAGACATGTTCGCAGAGGTCTTGTTGCAATTATTTTCATTTTGCATCAAGCGTAGCATAGACTGCGCAGATTGCTGCTTTGTGCCGGGAAAATCTTCCAAAAAAAGTCTCTGACAAAAAAGGGTTATTTGCCCAAGCCATCATGGAGACAGAGCATTATCACTTTTAGGGAAGCTTTCATGCAAAAATGACAGAGGGGCTTTCTTTAGATGATGAACAATAGTTCGGATTCAGGAATAATGTTAATTCCTGGCTCCATCTATGAAATGTATGTAGCAGCTACTCCACATCGCGATTCCTGCTCTTGCCATTTCCCAAGACAGCCATTGACAAAAGGAAAAAAGTAATTGCATAGCTAAGGTTATTATAATATGACCTTCTTAATTATAATTATACTCCTGTCATTATTCCTCTCAGGACTTATTAGAAAAAAGCTTCATTCTTCCCTTGCATGTCTCCATTATACACATCTCATAATATATTCTTCCCATTAGTAAATCATACTTCTCAAGCATTAGGATTGAAAATAAAGCCTTCAGGCGCAATGAAGACCCGATTTTCCTAGAAAATCACATGACGCCTCGAGAGGACAATACTTGCTTTGTTAAAAATAATTTATGAATGCCTTTATGGAATGGCAGTGAAATCCACTGGGGCCTTGCAATGCCCACGCTCTTTCTAAAAGCTGCCCGTAAATGTCCCCACGTCCACCCAGCCCACCCCTTGACCTGGGGCAGCAGCAATAGCAAACGCTCTTTGGGGGGACAAGGGAGCCTGGCCACCCCTGAGGACCATTCCCGGGATTTCCCCGGGATCCAAAAGGGCTGCACTGGGAATTTTGGAAAGTTCATCTCTGCCTAAGGATGCATTTACAGACCCATCCTCCATTAACAGACCCTTCTTTCCAGCGATGCTTCCCACACCACATATCACATCCTTCCCCCATTTTTTTAAGGTTTCTCTGTAATTCCTATTCAGTGAGGTCCACAGCAGAACAAATTTTGCAGGTGTACTCTCCATAACTTACTAGACCCCTGAACTTACTCAGCTGAGTAACCTGCAGCACAGAAGGAAGCATCTTCTTCAGAAATCAAGGGAATTCAGACCACAACACTGGAATGCCAGTTCTGTTTTTCACTCGAGGCTTTCCAAAACAGCTTTAACTGGTTGAGCTGACCCAGAAATAAAATTAATGAAGGCTGGCATTGTCCTGTGTTGTCTTCTCATAAAGCAATGTAATAATGTTTGTAAAAAGCAAAAATAAAGAACACAGCAGGGAAAATAATTTACCAGGATATGATCAGTTGTTGTAAACTGCCAACTTGGGATAGTGAAGCTTAAAAATGAGAAAGGACAACATACTAAAAAATGAAAAGTTTACAAAAAAATGAAGTTTAAAAAAAAATGAAGTTTAAAAAAAAATGAAGTTTAAAAAAAAATGAAGTTTAAAAAAAAATGAAAAGCTGTGGTTTTGTACTGAAGCAGTAGTATGACTGGATTTCTAAAAATAATAAATGAAATTAAAAAGCGGATCAGGTTCCTTTACCTTCAGACACGTGAAGGGCCAGCCAGCCTAGCCAGCACAAGGAGCACAACAACATTGCTGCAGGGAAAAAGGCAGATAACTACACTACGGATGATACCGTGGAGATCAGAAAGCTCGCAGGGCTCAGGGAACTGCTGCTGTTGGTGCAGGACGAAAAGCAGACAGGAAAATGAGAAAAGACTCACGGAAAGCGACTGTTGAAAGGGAGAATTTGAAAAAAACTATTCACAGAAGACCTTTTCAAAATCTCAGTTAATATGTGCGGGCGCTAGTGATCCCCACGGAGGCGTGCAGCTCTGTGCTGGCCTCCAGAGCAGGTACAGACACAGCACAGCGTCCGTCGCCCTGCACGTGCCGAACCCAGCACAAGGCTCTCTCCAAACCCAGCTGCTCTGTTTTCTCCTTTTGTAACATTTCTGCTACTGGGAACAGGATGATGTCAGTGATTCTGTAGGAACCTGGGCTGTTTTTGTAAACTAGGGGGAAAAAAATAATCTGGCGGTATTGTTACCTGAGGGAAAAAAAACCCAACAAACAAACAAACAACAAAAACCCCCAAACCCAGGTGGCTCACAGGGGGAAAAAATAAAGGACAGTGAGACCCCCAGCCCAGGACCGAAACATTCTCCTATCTTTACGGTACTGCTCTGAACAAGAGAGGAAACAACACGAGAGGTAACGCAGGCAGGGGACACTCACAGCGAAGCTTTCATTCTGCCATTTCTTTTTCAGCATCATAATTAAATGGATCAAAATACAAATTATAGCTCCAGTGCTATGCTTCATTCTGAAGTTGAGGAAGATTCACTTGCCGTCAGATATTACAAATTTGCCTGCATCTTTTTCTGCAGTTTTTACTTGTACATATGCAGAAGCATAAGAAAATTCAGTGTGAAGTGACTAAAGTTGCAAACTACACACAACCCAACAAAATGTCAACTCTGTCCCCAAGACTGTCAAATCTGACACACTCAGAGTGCTAAATAAAGCAACCTTTTCCAAAGCAAATCTTAAAATTCATTTTGCAAGTTACTCTTTGTAAGTTACTAGCTCCCATACTGAGGTTTACCCCCCCAAAAAATAAGAAAAACTGGGACATGCTATTTCCACGTGCCTAAGGAGAGCACAACTCAAGCACGCGTTAGCAACTGATCAGCTATTAAAATCACAATATTCAGCACTGACGTTGGCACACGTATACATTTTCCCTAGTTTTTCATATCTCCTCTCCCCCTGGGTCTGCAGTTTTTATCAAAACGTTTTCCAGCCACGTGAATCACCAGGCTGTCGGTCCCCTTGTCTATCTGTCCCCTGGAGGTGGGAGATACCAGCAGGCAGCTCTGCAAACACAGCGCAGGACACAGCAGCCCATAATGATATACCCAGTGACTGACACACAGAGATCAATGTGCTTTGGGAAACAGTGACATTTGGCCCCCAGATCTTGAAAATTACGCTCTACTGCTATCTCTACAACCCCGCGTCATCTGTGTTAATGATAACATCCTCCCCAAAGTCAGCACGTCCATCCTGCACCCTGCGACTGCCACGGGAAAGGGAGTTTCTCACAACGTGTTGCCACTGTTTTACCTCTGCCAAGAAGCCTTGCTTCCCATCTCTGCAGTTTGGCAGCCACCTTTGGTCACCCTCAGCTTAGAAAATACCATACTCTCACGGCAGCGCTGCTGCTGTTTCACCAACCAGGTGCCCAGCAGCATGATGCCACCACAGCAGCCTTCACTGCACGGTCCAGACCCTTCATGTTTCTCCAACCCATCGGTGCACGAGCGCTTTGGCAGCTGCTGAAAAACCTTGCCGCAGCCCTTTCAAAGAGACATATAGTACCTAGTAAGATGCCCAATATCATATCTCATATGATGCCTATATCTCATCAGGAAGAGTCCAATCAAAGACACCTGAGCAGTTGACCCCTCCTGCAGACTCAAAAAGTTGAGCAGTGCCCTGGGCTGAAAAAGACACGTGCGGCAGCAGACCGAAATATGGGCAAACTCACCCTGTACCACAACCTATCTCACAAAAGGGTCCCCCCATGCACTGGGGAGCTCTACTTGGCAAACTTGCACCCACGCTGCTTTTCCAGATGGATAGCTGTAGAGAACAAAGAGCAGTTGGGCACCCGTGAGTTTGGAGTCTCACAGCTATCACTTGCCAAGTTTATGTCTAGTAAATTTGCCTTAATCATATGGATTTAATCTAGATAAGATATAAATCTCAGGTAAAATGCAAATCTGCTCTTATGTTGTGCTCAGACAATAGAGGTGGAAATAATGCGAGGCCCACCATACCACCACCTCTATGTTTCAGTAATGTGCCACAGGAATCCTTTCCCATGAAGAATATGACTTGAGGCATTGTCAGTCAACATTTTGGATTGTCTTGTACCATTTCCCAGGCTACCAGAGGAACAGTCCTGAAAGGACCACCGTGACATAGCAAACCTCAAGCATCCAGACTATGGGAATCAATCCTGTTCTGCCTAACCCTAGCAAGGAGACAGCTTCGCTCAGAACAAATGACCTCCCGCAGAGTCCAGTCCAGCTATCTGAGATGTCTTCTGCTAAGCAAAAAATGCCAGTTGTTCCTCATCGTTCCCAGTAATAAATCTCCTGCCTCCTTTAGCTGAGAAAGGAAAAAACAAGAGGCCTCAGAAACATAATGCTCCAGGCAATAACAAGCTAGCTTTTCAAGGGCAAAGCTGGTAAGGTCTCCAGAACTGAAGAACCTTGTTTTGTAGAAGAGCAAATGCAAATAAAACAACATAAAAACATGTGAACTGCATCTCCAATCTAGGTCCTTTCTTCGCCCTTCTCCAGCTACCCCTGCCTGCCTTCCCCCCTCCCTCACCACCAACCTCCAACCCTCTCAAACACCCTTTGAAGTCCTGCAGCCTTAATTTACATTCAGGAGCTTTTACTCATTGCTGCGCTCCAATGACTCCGGCAAACTGCACGTGCGGGTCACATGCAACTTCAAAGATTAAAACCAGGATCCCCCCGGCCCATCTGAGCCAGTGTCTGTAACTGCAGCCAACAAAAAAGCTTGGGAAATAGGGAACAGATTGGTGGTGAAGCTGGACCATTCGGTTATAGAATTACAAACTTCTCACTGTCTATTTCTGGAACTGTTAGGATTCCTGCAGATTCCAAAATAAGTTTCCCTTACAGGACTGCAAAAATCACCCCAAGATAGAATTATGGAGCTGAAACTGATTATTGTTTTAATTTCCAAAAGCTGCTAAGCTTAATTTTTTTTAAGGCTACTAAGTAGTCATTAAATATGTTTTAATTTAGCTTATCAGTATCATTTATTGCATAATCATTGATCTGCTCGTACTCCTAAGTAAGTTATCTCACGTACTAACAAAAGGGCTGACAACCTGGAATCATGCCAAGATCCTTTTTATTTACCTTCAAATAAAGGAAATAATGTTAAAATGTGATTATTCATTATAACAGAAAATAAAATTACTCCGTATGCTGTATTTTGCAAGATATAAAATCTTATAATCTGTCAAAGCTGGGAAACTGATTGCCTTTTAATTTTTAACAGAAAAAAAAGTGTTTTGTTTTATTGTTGATAAATATTTGGAGAGAATGTTATGATGCAGTGTCACAAAAAAAGGGTTCTTGTTTACTTCGGGTTTATCTTTAATAAAATTTTCATTCAACAGCACACTTGAAAATACCACCTTCCTACAGAGGAGGTGGGCTTGTTAACGAAAAACTTTCTGTAGCACCTTCGAGACTTTGCAGCATTTGCCTGGTTATATTTTATGTGCATTTACTATTTGCAATCATTAAAATATTAATAAAATCCCACAAGAATGAAAATAATTTAAAATTAGGGTCTATTTTCATTTGATTAAATCAGCTAACACTGTTAAGTGTTACAAAGAAGTTAAAAGGATTGAGACCGATCTCTTACCCAGAGAGGACAGTCGTGTACCACCAGTCTGACATTGCCAAACACGCAGGCTTGATACTCGGTAAAAACTGGGTTTCCGACGTGACTGGCAGACAAGCTGCTGTCGATCTGGGAAATGAGAGCGCTTCTCCTGAGATAGCTCCAGATCAGGCTCAGCTGCTGATTGTCCTCAGAAAACCCGTCTCTTTCATTCCCAAAGGCTACAATATTAACCGACCTAAAATAAAAATAATAAAGACAAAGCTGTGTTAACAAAGATGAAGGGCAGGGATAAACGAGAGAAAAAAAAATCCCCTTAAATCAAAACAAACATAATAATCCTTCCGAATCTTCTTCCCTCCCCAGATTTTAACACTCCCCGTAATCGACAGCAAAACACATACATGATCTCAAATCCAATAGGAGGATGAGAGCAAAGTGGAACGGAGACCTGGAAGCGCTGCTTGCATTACAAACCCCCAGCTGGCTTGGCTTTTTATTTGTTGGTGCCCAGGCTCAGCCTCGCTGCTGCGACCTCCAGGGGCTCTTGCCGCATTCCCTCGGCTGCGGCCGGTACGGCTAACGGGGTGCCGGCTGCTCCGGGCGATGGATTGCAGCCGCGCGCCAGAGCTGCAGCAGCAGCAGCAGCAGCAGTAGCAGCGGTAGCAGTGATAGCAGTAGCAGCAGTAGCAGTAACAACAGTAACAGCAGCAGCAGCAGTAGCGGTAACAACAGTAACAGCAGCAGCAGCAGTAACAGCAGTAGCAGTGGTAGCAGTAGCAGCAGTAGAAGCAGTAACAGCAGCAGCAGTAGCAGCAGCGGCGGCAGCAGCCCCGGCACTGGTGGCTGCGTTACTGAGTGGCTATAGGTGAACTCGAGGCGTCAGGCGAGTGGCCGGCCGCTCGGTCACGGCCATCGCACCCTGACGTCAGTCGGCAGGAGCAGAGCAGACGCACTGGGCAGAGCTGACGTTCCCGCAGAGCCAACGCGGTGCAGCCAGGTCAGCCAAGGCAGGGAAAGGCGCTGGAGCAGGGGCTGCGTGCGGGACACACTTCTGCTGCCGCCCTGCAGAAAAAGGACCCCCATCGCGATGCCAGGGCGCTGCCACAGCTCATCCACTCTGGAGGAGAGATCGGCTCCAAAGAACCGTCACAGCTGAAGGAGAGCACTGTGAAGATCCTCTCTTAAAGTGTTTAAATGTGGATGGGTGTTTTGGGTTTTTTTTTAGTTAAATAGTATCTATCTTTTCAATATTGGGCTGACAATTTCTGAAATGACAGGTAGCATTTCAGCATTTGTGTGATGTTTAGAGCACTGTTTTCAAAAAAAATCAATAAATAATAAAATATATACAAATACCTGGAACTAAATCCATTCTAAAATGGTATGTGATCTGTCAGATACCACTATACACATTAGAGTAAAAAAAAAACACAAAAAAAACCCCAAAAACATAATACAAATATTTTAGGCACACTACATGATAAACACCCTCTATTATGTGAACACATGCTGCTGTTAATCCCACAGGCAAGAACCCATTCAACAGAAGTCTTGATATGATTATCAGCAGAATAATTAACAGACTTTTGTCTGCAACAGCCCATACTCTGAGAAAGGTACTATTCTACTGTTGGCAAATGTGGGAGATGACAACTGATATCACTGCCAAAGTTTTATACCAATTTTGTACTGATTGTCTGGGCCATTTTAAAAAATAAATAAATGGTAATATCTGTTGTATGCTAAAAAAGTCAAATAATATTTTTTATATTTTTATTGTAAATTCTGCAGGCCTACTGAAAAAAAATGCCATAAAACAAAAGCAAAAAAAACCAAGATAGTTTACCAACATTCTTCTTTCCCTGCGTTTTACCACATTCCAGCTTCTTCTGCTTTTAAATCTAGCTTTGCTTAGAAAAGTAAAAGACAAATGACAAGTGGTGGTTTTGTTTTTGTTCTCCCCCTCCCAAAAAACTTGGAATCCATGTTTTTAGGTAAGTTTAAAAAATTAGGCAATCAAATGAAGCCACTGTTTTTTTCCCCAGATCATCCTTGGATTGTGATGTATCGTTCTCCACATCCAAATCCTCAGTAGCGTCCAAAGACTGGGTGTACGAAGCTCATGTCATGAGAGGCAACATACGCAGAGCCATCACACTCTTGCAACCATGTCTATCAGTGTACTTTTCAAAGGGCACTGAATATCTCTTGGGATCCTTAAATTTGAACTTGTAGTGGTCTGGACACTGAAAATGAGGAAACCTTTGACGGAAAAGTTCTCCACAACACTACTGAGCACAACCTATGATAACCTAGTGTAGCTAAATAAATAAATAAACATAGAATCACAGAATCATAGAATGGTTTGGGTTGGAGGGGACCTTAAGGACCATCTAGTTCCAACCCCCCTGCCCTGGGCAGGGACACCTCCCACCAGCCCAGGTTGCTCCAAGCCCCGTCCATCCTGGCCTTGAACACCTCCAGGGATGGGGCAGACACAGCTTCTCGGGGCAACCTGCACCAGGGGCTCACCGCCCTCAGTGTAAAGAATTGNTGCGCCAGGGGCTCACCACCCTCACAGTCGGGAATTTCTTCCTAATAACTCGTCTAAATCTCCCCTCTTCCAGTTTGAAGCCATTCCCCCTCGTCCCATGGCTCCTCTCCCTGACCCGGAGTCCCTCCCCAGCTCTCCTGGAGCCCCTTTAGGCACTGGAAGGGGCTCTGAGGTCTCCCCGGAGCCTTCTCTTCTCCAGGCTGAACCCCCCCAACTCTCCCAGCCTGTCCTCCCAGCAGAGGGGCTCCAGCCCTCGCAGCATCTCCGGGGCCTCCTCTGGCCCCGCTCCAACAGCTCCGTGTCCTTCTGCTGTTGGGACCCCCCGAGCTGGAGGCAGCACTGCAGAGGGGTCTCCTCAGAGCGCAGGAGAGGGGCACAATCCCCTCAGTTGCCCCGCTGCTGGGGATGCACACATATATACACACTCAAATGTATACACATACATATAGGTACGCACATGTACACATGCAGGTATATACGTATACACGCAGACATGCACACGCATAGAGAGCTGTAACATCAAGAAAAACTGGGCTGGTAAATAAGTGAGAAGTGACCCAANACATCAAGAAAAACTGGGCTGGTAAATAAGGCAGCCCGAGTGAGAAGTGACCCAGTTACCCCAACTGCCAATTAGCATAGCTTAGTTGAAGGGTAGGGGTACCAACAGAGACGGAGGGTTGCAGAAAACACTTGTTTTCCTTTCAGTCCTTCCTTGAAACACCTGGGAAACTAATTAGGACTGCCAGAAGCATCATTTCTGGCATATTATGCAGATAGCGGATGTGGGATTTGTCTCACCTGATGAACAGCACTTAAAGCTTTCAGCACTAAAATACGGTACTGTTTTAGTAACACTTCAGCAATCAGAAGATTTAAAACAAGATTTAAAAAGCAAGCATTAGAGTGCTGTCTGTTCTTCTGTGAAAGTAAGTCCATGACCCCATTTTTGTCTGCATTGCTGAGGGACTGCGTAATACACTTCAAACAAACAAACAAACAAAACCAGAAAAGGAAATGGGTTAACTTTTGCAGTGTAATAAACATCATGAACAGAGAAGTTGCTTGGTGCCGCTACCTCATATGCATTCAGCAAGTTCCGTGGGCAGTGCAAGGGAAAGCCATAAAGATTGTTTAGCCGAGAGAAGAGGATTATAGAGGATTGCTTGACTGTTCCCTGTTTGGCAATCTGGAAGTTGAATATCCTATAACCAGTGAACATTTTAGCCAGCAGGCATTTGCCATTGCTGCTGACATATAAAGACAAAACTGCAGAAAAGGGAGTCTTCGACAGGGTTCAGAAAACAATGGCATATTTGGTCTTCTGCATTTTACACTGGAACATTACTATTTTGTTTCAGATTATTTCTGTTGAAGCTTTCCAGCAAGTATCTCGGCTAAAGTGAGGAAAACAAATACGTGGTCTTTGCTGACAAAAGGGTAACGGTATTTTCCACAGCAAGGACATAACTTCAGCCAAGCCAAGGAGGAGGATTTTTCCCTTGTGGAAGCTGCAGCTTTACTTGCACTGATCCACACATAACTGAATGGCCCGTATTTCCAGGACAGCGAGGGGATTTAATGCACTTGGATTCAAAGTTGTTGCCAAGCCCACTCATTAGCTGAGCCCGCACACTGCACAGAGCTGCTGCTGATGTTATGAGCAGCTTTAGGTGCATGAGAAACCACGTTGTTCTAGGAAGGGTAAATTTCCACTTTTTTTCCAAAGATAGAAGGTGGCTCCAGATAACAGAAGTAACATTTTGGCGAATAGAGGTGTTTCCTACCAATGTAGCAAAACATAACCTGTGATAGGCTTGACTTTATTGGTGCTCATCCACACTCAAGACGGCTGCCAGCCGAGACCTCCCACACAGACAAAGCACCAGCAAACAAAAGGAGTTTCTCTGTTGTTGCAGCCATCTGCCACATCCAAACCAACAAAAGCTGCCTGTGTGTGGGAAAGCGAGGCATGAATGGCACGACGGCATGAATGGCACGACATCATAAGGACCACTAACATTTTTCAGCACAACTATGCCAGATAAATGGATTGATCAGGCTTGGAAGCACCTGGGGTTTTTGTCCTCCCCCATGAATACCTGAGCCAATTTCAGAGATGGCGCAGTGTGACCATGTGCTCCCCAGCCCGGGGTGCCAACCTGACCTTTATCTCCCATAGCGCTGTCCAAGCGATAACCACCCATGGTGGTCGTAATGGGTGCATCTAGTCATGATGGCTCCATCTGGCTCAACGTGATTTTGGGGAGACAGATAACAACACGATAGCCAAGGGTTAACTTGAGCAATGCTGGTATTGCAGTCAACATGCAAATATGACTATAGGTCAATCATCTTACCCCCGTAAATAGTGAATAGCCCAAGAGCCCGTTGAGCTCTCCTGCAGAGCAGTGGGCTGCACCCCAGGATCTCCCCTTGGGTAGGGACACCTCTCGAGGTTACTCCTCGAGCTCAAGAGATGCCTTGCCACAGCAGATCCTCAGTAACTGCTTTATAGCATGCTAAACTTTGAAATCCTAGCTAAGTGATATAAAAGGATTGATTGCGCCTATGTAATCTTTTAGGCAGAAACCATTGACCAAGTCTGGGTCTCGGACTCGATCCGGCCGCACCCAGACTTCTCTCTGAGAAGGAGTTGCGAAAGCAAGGGGGTCCTCTCTGAACCTCGTGACTCAACGGGAGGGGCTACCTGGCAGCTCTGTCTGACCCTGTCCTCGCTGCAGTAAAGAACCAAGTGTGCCTTGCCATGGAATCTCATTAAACTGCTGTCGCATTTACTACCAAACTTTGTTAAGTGGTGCTTCTCTCTTATGAGTGAACTGCACACCGCTCGATCCATGACACTCACTACAAGAAAGAGATGGAGGTGCTGCAGCGAGTCCAGAGAAGGGCAGCAAAGCTGGTGACAGCTCTGGAGCACAAGTCTGATGAGGAGCGGCTGAGGGACCTGGGGGTGTTCAGCCTGGAGGAAAGGCGGCTGAGGGGAGACTTTCTCGCTCTCTACAGCTCCCTGAAAGGAGGGGGTAGTGAGGGGGGTCGGTCTCTTCTCCCAAGGAACAGGAAATAGGAAGAGAAGAAACAGCCTCAAGTTGCCCCAGGGGAGCTTTAGCTTGGATATCAGGAAAGACTTGTTCACAGAAAGGGTTGTCCAGCATTGGAACGGGCTGCCCGGCTAAGCGGCGGAGTTGCCATCCCATAGAGGTATTTAAAAGACGGGCAGACGTGGTGCTGAGGGGCATGGCTTACTGGTGGAGTTGGCAGTGCCAGGTTAACAGTTGGACTTGATGATCTTAAAGGGGTTTTCCAGGCGGAACAGTCTGTGATTCTACGCTCGCACAGCCAGGTTTCGGGTCTCCGAGAAGAGGGGCTGGGGCGTCCCGCCTGCGGCAGGGGACGCGCGCAGAGGGACCGCAGGCTGCGGCCAGAGCCGGCGTCAGGCCGACTGCCCTGGGAGAGCGCGGGTCACAGTGGGGGGCGGGACGGCCTGCCCCGGGGGTCACAACGGGCCCTTTGTGACATACCCGTGTGACGGGTAGTGGCACCCAGCAGCACGTGCACGGCAGCCCCCCAGTGTCCTGGACTCTCGTGAGCGAAGGACGTGAGCGGTCCGGATCGCGCGGGAGCCCCTGTGTGCAGAACACGTGTTCTCCTGCGATTCCTGGCAGAGGCCCCCCCAGGGCCAGCGTGCCTCAGCGAGGCTCCAGCGTCGCCACCGGGTGAGAGTGCGGGGCTGGGCCAGGCCAGCGCCACAGGGACCCCAGGGGACCTGGGCCTGGCAGACCCTTGCGGAAGGGGCTGGGTGGGTGAGGGGGGGGCTGCTCGCTGGCAAAGGGCGTCCTGCAGGACTTCCCCCCCGGTCCTGCCCAGCTCCTGCGACCCTCCACCTCCCTGCTGCGGCCAGGCAGCACCGGGCTGGGGCCGCTTGCCGTGGGCTGCCCCCTCCCCACCCTCACCCCTTTCCTCTGTCCCGCAGGATGGCGAGCGGTTGCCCTCCCAGGAGCCATGCCCCCGGGGCGGCCGAGGATGAAAGGGCTGGGGTGGCCGCCCAGGACCCTCAGCGGTCAGAAAGGCCCGGGCAGCGCGAGCGGCACAGCTGGGACTCGTGCTCCGCCAGCCCCATCGTACAAGCGGAGGAGGAGAGCCCCAGCAGCCCCGCCATGAGTGGGTATCGAGAGGACCCCAGGGCAGCACCTCCTGCCTCGGGGCCCAGAGCAGGGCAGGGAGAGGCAGCCGGGCTGGCAGGAGGCAGCGGTGCTGCAGGGCTGGGACCTTCCCCGCCCCGCTGCCAGCACCCTCCTGGGGGAGACGGGGCATCAGCACCCGGCCCAGGGCTTGCTGCGTTGCGTGCAGGGCAGCGGGCGCAGGGCTGGCGAGAGGCCCTTCTCTGCCCTCTCCCTCCTGCCCGCGCCTACAGCTCTCCCCGCTCTCGTTCTTCACCAGGTGGAGCTGCTTCTGCCTCCGGCTGCCGGCTGATGGACAAGGAGAAGAAAGCCCACGCGTTCTTCTTGGCCTTCCTCGACAGCACCAACAGGGTACCTGCAGACGTTGTCAGCAAGGCTCTGCCCACAGCCCCCAGCTGGGGGCTGCCGTGCCTGCTGCCTGCGCGCGGGCTTTTGGGGGGCTGCTGGCTGTGCAGGGCTGCTCCCCTGCCGGCCCCCTGCGCCGTCGCCGCAGCCCCTCCAGCCCCTGCTCCTGCCGGCCGTGCCTCTGGCCCTCACCCTCCCTCTCTGTCTCTCTTCTCCCTGGCTGTCAGGAAGAGGCCTCGAAGCTGAGGTTTCTGGCCTCCATCCGCAGGCTCTGCAGAGCCTGTCTGCAGGGCAGGTACCTGCTCGACTTCCTATTGGCGCAGGAGCTGCTGGAGACGGTGGAGGTGAGGGGACGCCCCTGGGGCTGAGGGAGGGGGGCAGAGCTGGCCGAGCCCCGGGCCGGCGGCAAGGACAGCACTGGGGCCCCCGGGCACAGGGGAGGGTGAGATGGGCCTCCCTGGGAACAGCCCCGCCGGCCACGGGGCCAGTGCCGAGCGAGGGGCCGCTGCGGGTGCCAGTGCTGGCCTGGGGGCAGCGGGGCGCTGCCCACCCTGCGCACTGGTGCCGCGCACTGGCAGCTCCGCTGCCCCATCCTGGCCGAGCTCTCCCTCTGCAGGTCCTACAGCAGAAGGAGTCCCCTCACAGCATGGAAGCCGTCATGTGGCAGCAAGCCCTGCTTGCCATCGCCGCAATGAGGTACCTGCCCCAGACCCCGGCACGCGGGAGGGAGGAGATGCCTCCGGGCATCCCTTCCCCACCTGGCAGGGCTACCACCCTGGGGAGTGCCGGCCCCGATGCCTGCGGCCACCTTCCCAGGCGGGGAAGCTCTGGCATCCAACCCACACCTTGTCTGCTTGCAGCGAAGAGAGGGAATGTCTGCTGCAGAAGCACCTCAGCCCCTGCATCCGCAGCATCTTCTGTATTGATGCAGTACAGAAGAGGGACCCCCGGTGTGCGCCACTCGATGCTCAGGTAAGCGCGGGGTGAGCTACGGAGAGCCTGCCAGGCAGTCCCTGCGCACGCTTGGCTAGTCGGCCTTGGCTGCTGGAAGGCGACAGCAGAAGGAGGAAGACCAGGGAGAGCCTGAGGCCTCTCCTGGGCGCCAGAGGGCAGCTCCAGCCCGCCTCAGGTGGCAGGCGTTCAAGCCAGGTTCCTGCAAGGAAGAAGGTGCAGGGCAAGCATGCCACCTGCCCTGTCCCCTTACAGATCCTGAAAACTGTGGACAGCGTGATGGGCGTGCTGGTGTGTGGTGCGTCGCCGAGCTCCAGCGTGCCGCCAGTGGAGATGATCCTGCAGGTCAGGCATTTGCCGAGAGCGGGGCTCGCGGGGTCTCTTCCTTGCCCTCCCCTAAAGAGA
>VUYV01000750.1:104679-164754 GCA_008711295.1 Anarhynchus alexandrinus | reverse complement strand
TTGCCCTGACCCACGTGCAGGACCTTGCTGTCTTTAGTCTTGCTTTAGTCTATCTTATTTCTGCTTTTCAAAAAAATGTCTTTCTTTAGTTAATTTGAAATCAACGTGTTTTCTGGTATTTTTAAAGGGAGAAGGAGATGGGTTGTTTTTAAACAGACAGGTTTTGCTTTCAACAGACAGTTTCATTGTAGGAACGACTCCATTCAAACCTGAAAATTGTTTACTTGCTTTTCAGTGTCAAAGCCAAGAAAATTCAACAAACTAAACAAACAAAAATATTTGTTCCATGTTTGCTGCTCAAAAATCTGTGGATTAAAAACACTTCTGCAAGAGTTAGATGGCTTTTGAATCGTTCCTGTACATTTCAGCACAATATTCTCAACAGTGTATTTCCAACGCTCTCGACTTGCCACTGGCCGGATCCAGCCCCAGACCAGCTGCGAGTCTCAGGACTGGTGTGGGGTGCTGAGCTGCCTGCACCCCGCTGGTGGAACGGCAAGTACTGTCCTGGGGTTGTTGGATTTCCAGTGACTTGGTATTTAGGCTTTTTTTCGAATCCTTTGCAATCTGGTGGAAGAGGAGCATGCACGGACTAACGCCAAAGATGATGTGCTGTAGTGAAAAGTGTTCGAACTTGATGGAACCTCATGCTTGTGTTATGTCATTGCTCTTAATTTGCAGATTGTGCAGTGAATGACTGCATCAAACCATCCCATCCTTTAATAATTCTAACGAGCATAGCCTGAGAACGTGCATCCCATCCTTCAATAACCCTAACGAGCATAGCCTGAGAACATGCTCAAGTAGAGCAAGATCTGCCACAAGACATTCCCAAATTCAAGGTGAGTTGTCTCCTTCCCTGAAAACCAGTGTGTCCCGCGCAGGGTGATGCTAACCTGCCCCCCCCGGGGTGACAAGGACACGCTTTGCATCCGGTCGCTGCTGGGTGTGATGCGGCACCGCCGGGGCGGTGGGCTGCCGGAGGCCACCGGGCTCAGGGCATCTTTGCCGTAGCCGGGGTAATTCTGCAGCTGCTTCTGTCCGTCCACCACCATTATGTTGCTTTATAAAAAGAGCCATGAAGTCATCAGGAGTTTAGCATCCCATGGAATCATTTTCAAGGAAATGAGCTGAAAGTCTGCCAGACTCATTGAAATGAAAACTATTTAATGAATTAAGTTTTCCTCCCCCTTGTTCTCTTATTGTAGAGAAAAAAAAACGCATCGAGACGCCCAAGTCATTTTTGACAGATGAATGAGACAATGTGAAAAGATCCGTACAGGAGACAAGTGGGACCGTATTCCACACATGTGCGTGGGGAGGGCCCGGGGGGCTCCGCGGGCAGCTACAGCCCTTTTGGCAGGGGGTGAGCAGAAGGACATGAGAGGAGTTAAGGGCTTGTAGTTATTATCCTGATGGCGGGACACCCAGTGCTGAAAAGGCTGTGTAATGTAACGGTGAAGAAAATAGATAATTTCCATGGGGCTGAATCTCAGTCTTGTAATTTGTACTCTCCTGGTTGTTTCTTTTTGTTCCGCCCTTGGTGTGAGTTATTCGGGTGAGATCCCCATTTATGTCACCGAGGGAGCATCAATGGGATGGCTTCGCTTTGCAGAAGTTTATGTTAGCTCATGAGCTCCTGCAAATTATGCCAGTGAGGATACCGCTCTTAGGACAGAATGGTGTAATGCCAAATGAGTTAGAGGATTTTATTTGCCATGGTATCGTTCCTTATTGCAATTAAATGTCACTTTATTGACTTCAGTAATGAAGTGCTTATCTTATTGTCTAGTGCCAGTGGTAGAGCCGAGCAACAGGAGCAACGGCAGATTCCTTATGGCTGGTTAGCACTGTTAATAATAGTCCAGAGAAGAATTTCTCATGGTGGCTGTTGTGTTAATGACCTTTCTTTTGTGTTAATGACCTTTCACGGAGCATTCTGCCACTGGGAACTGCTTCTGCAAAGTATGACTGGCCGCAACTAGCGAGTAGTCTTAATATTTTATGGACTACTGCAGATTGTATTTCAGGATATGAGATACCATTTCAGCAATGTAAGTTAGGAATGCTAAGCATGTTGCAATCTTCCCCCCTCGTTTTGCAGTTGGAGGTGTTAGTAACCTTTCATATAAATATGTTCCATTTAAATAAGCAGAGCAAAAGGGAGAAATTCCCCCCCCAAAATGGCTCTCAGGCACAGGTTACAATTTGCTAAAGTCTGTAACATTGAAAATTGGATATGTGCGCTTTAGCCCATTACTTAATCAGTATCCTGCAGGTCAAGAACACTACAGACATGTGGATTGTATATTGATGGAGAGATTTAGGTATTATGGTTCTTCTTAAGTACACTCATTGCGCTTTGATTTAAATCTTGACCTTCTTTTCTAGCAGCTTGTGTGATCTTGCCCTTGGACGATTCTTTTAGAAGCCCACGTCTCTTCTGCATTGCATATTTGCTTTTCAATTTACTGTGGGGAACTAGTTTGCAATAGTCAGAGGGGTTCAGAGGGAGAGGGCTCAAGTGGCAGTGCATCTTACTAGAAGCTTTACAAATAAGCCCTGCACGAGTTCAAAAATCCCTTGGAATGGTGAGATGTCATAAGGAAGACTGATAGTAGCACTTTTCTTCTTTTGCCCAAGAAAAGAAAAGTTAAAAGGACTGTTATCTCAATCATACCTTTCTATTCCATAGTTTGTTCCCTTTTTGGAAGAAAGCACATCCTTGGTGAAAAAAAGGTATGGGGGCCTAAGTAGTAAATATTTGATTTACTCCCTCTGTTCTCACATAGGGTATGAACGTCTTTCAGTAATATTGGTGCAATTGTTGTTGAACTGAAAAAGGCAGCAGAGGTGATTTCAGAATTAAGGGACTGATCACGGTTTTTGCAGAAGGCAAAGAATGGGTTCAGCCCTGTCCCTTCATCCCAAGTAGTTTACGAGAGGGAGAGCGTTTATGTTCCAGCCGTGTTTATCCATTTATTGGTTGCTGTTGGGGTGATGTGGAAAGCTGGCAATGCTGTTCAAAGCCACATGAAACTTTCCTGCTGCCAAGCTTTATTAGAAATAGCAGACTTAATGTGAAGACTTATTAAATGATCTGAACATGGAGTGGGATATAAATGAACCTGGACTGGCTTATGATTTCTCAATAAATTGTTTCAGTTCCATAGGAAACCACAACAACTGTGCCTCTAAATTCACGGTAAGGCTCTGCTGAGTTCAGAGAGAAGCTGGGGGGAGAATGCATGTATAGGGAAACTAATAGGTAGGTTCGAAAAGTCGAGACAAAATTAAATTTGCATGTTGTGAGAAAACTGGACCATGTCGTAATGGCCAGCAGCATTCTGAGTACTGAGGTGGGACAGTTCTTGTGCATGCCCCTGAGGTGGACCACCAAGAAGAAATTATATTTCTTCCTTCAGCATAAGTGCAACAATAACCCACCTTAGGGAGCGAAAGGAAAAAGGACCATCCGTGCCAAGAAGCAGTAGGCACTAAAAAGCCGGGCTGTACTGTAGTCCCCATTTCCCCATTCTCACACCAAGTGCTGTGAAGGGGATAGGCGTTACTTGCTGATCATGGACCTGTGTGACTCCAGAGGATCTCTGTCCCTGCAGGGTAGACCTGTAGACATATAGATCACTTATAACATCTGCAGTGCATCTCTCTCCATAGTTCCTATAAGCTAATGATTTGCAACAATGGTAATAACAATGAAAAAGTTTGTCAAAAGACAAAATATCTGTGTTATCTTCACTGCACAGCAGTGAGGCAGAGGCTTGTCCAACGGGACAAGTGTTGGAGACAGGGTAAGAACTGCAATTCTGGCTGCCAGTCATGGCTTTTCGCTGGCATTTACAGCTGATATTTGTACCTCTGTTCTAAAAATATAAAAGTTTATTTGTCTTATAAATAGAAGGAAGAAGAAAAGATGTGATAAGAACCTCCCCTTCCTTTCCTAGTTTATACTAACTTAATATTCTGAAAACTAGAAATTTTGAGTTACAGATGAAAGTTGTGTGCTGTATCTAAGCTTACCCCATAAGCTCATGTTAGGAAATCTGATCAATACAATCAGAGCTGGTTTTGTACACTTGAAGAAATCTTCCTTCGGTGTCTCTTCTTTCTGCTCAGTGCCTATGTGAAAAACCCTGTTGCTGTCCTGGGAACATTAGTAGGAGAGATAAATTAGGCTGTTTGACATCTTGTTGATAAATGTTTTCTTTTAAGACTCTCAAAGGACCTAAGTAAAGAAGAGTGGAGGCTGTGACAGACGCTGTCATGTGAGGAGGACTACCCCTCATGCCAATGACCAGATTCAGTTGGGAAAAAACAACAGAACAAGGCTGCTGCTGGCTGTTGATTATGTGTAAATATCTTGTGGCAATGTGGTAGCTTTTACACTGTGATTTTATATCTTTAGGTGTGGGGTTTTTTTTAAATCATACTAATTTTTAAGTTTCTACAACTAGTTGGAGAGTTAGGCTGAGATGCATTTGTTCATCTGATTTCTCTTTGCTTCATGATATCTCATAATCAAATATTTGGCATCTTGTTCATATTCTTTTCCGTTTGGGTTTGTTTATTTCTCCCCCCACCCTCCCCACCCCCCACCCCTTAGAATCCTCTCTTGATTCAATGTTTGAAATATCCCGGTTGGACACTAACAGAGGTGACCATGTGAGATTTGCACAAATGGAGAAAGCAAGCAAATATTCTGTGTGCGAATAGTAGTTGGCATATGGTTTTGAGGAGACAGACCTGCAGCAAGCGAACAACAAGTCTGTGTGTATGTGTTTCCCTGTGAGTTCAAATAATATTCTGTCTGGAGCAGTATAGGGTGGTGATTTTGAATGCTGCTTGAATGTGAGTTACCTAAAATGTAAGATGACGAGGGAAGTGAAACACTTCGGTGATTTTTTTTTTCCTAATGCTGTTCTGTACTAAAAACTTCAGTTCTATATGCAAAGACCATCAAGCACTGGGTTAACGTTTATTTGGATTTTATTTTGCAGCTTGGACCTGTCAGAAAAAAGCAGTGATTGCAGTCTCACTGAGAGGGGGAGGGGGGACAGTAAACAGAAGCTTGTCATGTAGACAGATTTCCTAACCCAACAATTTGCTCTGTGAGACGAAAGTTCCTTCTCTGTCCAGAAACATCAGGAAGAAACATCAGGAAGCATGAAACGAATTTTGGGTTCATACCAATATTCCTTTCTTTCCTCCTCTTCCAGCAAAGTCTTTTTGACTCATGGCAGCATACGTAGTGATTGGCTTACGTACCATACAGCTACTGGCTTGAGCTGCTACTCACCCTGTATTAACCTGTCAGTATCAAAAAATAAACATGAAAATAAGACGCTGGAGATGATTTACTCGTGGCATTTTGATTGCATGGCCTCTATATTATTTGTTATGATCTAATATTTTCTATTAATACTAAAGTATTAAGAAAGAGGATAAGCAGCACCAAAGTAAAAAGTGAAGTTCATCTTGTTAGAACATATAGCCGTTCCTAAAAAAAACCCATATTTGTATGGTACTTCCACTTAAAAAAATAATTTTTGCAAATATTTGTCTCAATTGGCTGGATAACCTAACAAGAATAAGAAAATGCATCTGTGTTATAAAAAATTGACCTCATTAGTCTTACAAATACATAGGCATCGATTTTAGCATTTCTGATTCCAGAATGAAGGGAAGCAGCTTTTTTCATTTTGTATTTTTACATATATTCAGTGAGTTAGTCAGCTGTTAATTAACTAGGAAACCATCCATGATTGGATACTGTGATATTAGATACATGAGATACAAAACAGTGAGTCTACGACATTGTCATATTCAGGTTCTCAAATGCCTCAAATCTTTGGGACGTGCGGACACGGACGTGGTGGTTCAGACACAGCTGATGGCTGTAGCTGTAGATGGTTTTACAGCCTGTGGGCAGGGACTCGGTGCTGATGGTTCAGTGGTATACCATGCACAGACTGGGAGGGTTGCTCCTCAGTGCGATGGAACTTGGGAGTTCCAAGGATTATCCGTAGTTTAAACAGTTAAATTCCCTGACGGACGGAAATTTTCATTCCTAAGCCAAGACCCAACCACTGACAATGCATGTGCTCCTCACCTGTTTTCATGCAGAAGAAAAAAGATTGGCTTAATATACTGCCAGCTCTCATATCACGAAGGCAGGTCTCAGAGAANTCACTTTGTATTTTTGTTTAAAAAAAAAAATCCTCCACTTCCCCTAATATTTCTATACATCAGACCAAAATCTGCCTACCCCCACTGCAGAGGTCCCGAGCAGTGGCTCCTCACAGTTCAACCATCCTGTAGATCAGCTGTTCCAACAGCTCAGCCTGGCTGCCATGGATGCCAACTCTGCACCAGGTAAGGTACTTCTAGAAGAACCTCTCTTCTCATAGCCACCTCTGTCAACAGCACATCAAAATCCTAAGCATTTTGGTTTTCCTGAAATCTACCCCATATCTGAAATCCTGTCAGATTTTGAACAGTCAGGCTTCCACCCGTGCCTCACAGTTTCATACACTAATAAATCTTCTTAGTAGTTTTGAAACAATTATGAGAGATGTTTGCACATGTGTCTCCAGTATAGACTGCACCTGAATTTTTTAAAAAGAGAAACCCGTTGTTATGTTTCATATCCTCATCTGTCAATTCTGCATCTGCACCTGCAGCATATGAAGAGAAAGCTCAGTTGGACCATTAAAAATGCACAAGTTTGACTTACTTGTGTAAGCTTTTCTTTTCCTCGAAGGTAGCTGAAGTTCTTGTGATGTGGCTTTTGCATACTTCTAAAATGATATGCCACTTTCACTGCATGATAATTAGCAGGAAGAAAAATAAGGCAGATACTGAGAAATAAAGACTTTTAGTCCTAGGAGTGCATGCCTTTTCCTTTGCTTGTACGCTTAAAACCATGCCTTAGTTACTAGGCTGCATGGCTGTTACAGAAATTGCAGAGATGTATGGCATGTCTTCAAAGTGCATATCGTTCTTTGCTCAATCAACGCTACACTGCCACCGTAAGTGACATACAGATTCAGTACTGAGTTCCTGAAAATGGTTTCCTCACATGCTTCTAACACTGCAGCAAGCCAAGTCCACTGAGGTTCCCTAAATTGGGCTAATGTCCCTTAGCTATTGCAGTCCTGGTCACGATGAGCACCTTTGCACCTGACTTCATCATCAAGTCCATGTGGGATCTAGAAACCATGTATAGTCAAGCCTGTACGGGGGCTCAATCTGGTAAATGTTCTTTGGGGAAAAATGCAAGATAATGGTCTACTACCATGTTCATGCAAGCATGAGTGTCTTTAAATTGTGCTGGCACCATCGTGATGTGATTACTGCAACTTGTCACGGTCACGGTTCATTCCCCACCTACTTAGAGGACTCTCTCCCACTTCTTAGGAACGCGCAATAAATACTGGATAACAGTAAGCCCTTATAAGAACAGTATGGCGAGGGAAAACCCTTACCTAATTCCTTTTTTTTGTTCCCTTTTTCATTATTAGCGGAATTTCTATGACTCGTGTTTTCTACACCTGGTTCCCCTGTTGTTCGGATCCCTGGAGTGCAAATACAAATATAGCTCGTGGGCCTTCCGGCAGAGGCTGGTAACAGCTTATCTAACAAGAATTCTTTTCATTTTAGGGCTCTGAAGCCATGTTGTGCTCTTCAGTTAATGCTTTCCTCCCAGTTTAAATGGCTTTCACGTTTAAGGCTTCTTGATTGTTACAGCATTTTTCTGTCTTGCAGATTATATATTATAAGCAAACTACATTTCATGGCTTACAGGCTCCAGTGCATTTTTAGATTTTTGATGGCGACCGCACTCTAAAGGAAAATTTTGGACATGTGATTAGCTTAGGTGAGAGCCTGTAAATGCTGAAGTACAGGATTAATTTTTTTCTAGCTTTCCTGTGCAAAATCTGTTAAGCAGAAAGGAATGTCAAAAAGAATGAGGAGTAACTTAATAATGGTAGTTAAAAAATAGACACAATAACACAAATATGTATTAAAATATGTCCTTTTACAATGATACAATGCTTGTTAAGTCCAGGCGGTCTACTGATTACCTCAGGAGGTTAAATATAGTACCCATGATGTCATTAAGTTTATCCACACAAAGGGCAAGACACAGAGAAGCCAGTGTAATCTCTGGCACAACAGATTTCCTGTGTGATTTTCAGTCAAACAGATGCGAGGATGGATAGAAAGTCCCTTGAGTCTTGAAGTTGTCTTCTTCAAGAAGCAATTGCGTGCTTGCAGTTCAATGATACGTACTGCCTGGTTTTCGTGATGTGGGATCTGGCCTTGGCTTATTAAAATTCTTCCAAACTCTAACTCGGGACCTAGACAGAGATGAACTATACAAGAAAGGGAATGAATTATCAAGACAATACACAAATGTTGGTAGCTGGGGGGGAGGCTGTAGAAAACTAGAATTTCTGTAACAGTTCTGTCTTTTGGGAGTGAGGGGGTTACCGTGTGGCTGCCCTTTGGCCCTTACATACTGATCCTCTGTATTTTGCCCTTGATATTGATCAGGCTCCAGGATTGAATTACATATTTTTCATAGGTGGAAGACTGCCTCCCAGAATGAACGACGTGCAGTTCTAGAAAAAAAGCAGTGAGTTTTTGTATGTGAATGCTGTGTGGGTTAGGGGAATGAGTAAACGTAGGCTGCTATTTCATAGTTCTTGTATTATATACCTTCTAAATAAATCTAGAGAAGGTCACATGTTATTTTCTTCCTTTCCTCTGCCCTGAGTGGTTACTCTTTGATAAACAGGACAATATTTTAAAAAGTTAAGTATAAGAAAATATTTTCTGCTTTAAAATTTTGGGCCATTTAAATGCAAAACAACATCTTCCTCTAACAACATCTTAGTCATCTTGCACTGTTCTGTCTTTTTACTTCAAAACCGCTGAGCATATGCATATTTATGTACGGTGAATAAAACAATCTGGTCTGGTGTGCGAACCTGTGTCAGACCTGCCAGGCTGTCATCTACAACAGAATTTTCCTAATGCCTTTGAGACATACGTCCCCCAGAAAGTCCAGTTGGTATTCTCAGAATATTCCAGCAAACAGTGACTTGAAATCCAAGTCACAGACACAAATTTTCACGATAAAGCAATTAAAAAAATATTAAAGGAATATTAACCATTAGTGTTCCATTTACCTCATGCATGGTCCACTTCAGCATGCAATACTTGCTGATATTTCGATACGAATATGTATCGACATTTTAACGGTCCTAAGAAGTGAATGTTATGAAATGTAACAATGAGCATAGTAGTTTATTTCCACGGTGAAGACGAATGTATAGACATATGTGAAGATATGTGTGTGTGCACGTGTTTCAGTATTATATATAAATATATAACAACTTATTTATATATAGGCAGGTGTGTAAAAAGCCATTTATTGGTATGTCTTGTATGTAGATAAAAGCACTTAAGCAAGTGAATGCTAAATTTACAGCAATAAAAGACAATTGTGGACTTGAGTAGAAATCACAGAAATTGTACTAGGGTTTTTTTCCAGTTTTAAACAAAAATGAAGCTAGCAGTGATAGTTTTGTCACAGTTGTTCCCTGAGATTTGGAGCTGAAGGAGCAAAGCAGAAAATGTAAGAGTTGAAAGCTCTGCTGGCAGCCATAGGTGACTTAACAGCACTCTCCTCCCCTCTTCATGTTCTGATGTCAGAACATAAATCTTATGTTCTGTCCAACTTTTCATTTCAGCAATAATACTTTTGGTTCTCAAACCCCTTCTGTAATTGTGATGGGTTATTCCATGCTTTGCTTCCAGTCCTGAACCGTTCACTGCTAAAGATTGCCGTGTTTCATGCCAGAGACAGACGTATTTCAGAAAAAGTGGTACTTGCATCCTGCATGTAATTCTGGCCTTGTTTGGTGTCTTTCTAAATAAGATATATTGAACAGCACTGTAAAAGAATCTGAAGGTGATGTTCTAGTAACCCAGGAGTGGCAGAGTGTATCACTAAGGGAGAGATTGTTTGCAGGAACTTGCAAGAGAACTGCACAGAAAATTGCATCCTGTTTGAAAATGCTTGCTAATTTTGTCAGAATAACCGTAACAGAGGAATACAAGCTTCTGTTGATCTAGTAAACCAGATTTAAATCAGGTGATTGGAATGAGGCATAATAATATCCAATATTGTAGCAGTGACTCTGGGGGAATGCCATTTACAGGAAGGGCAATGTAAAGTACAACTGTTAAGTCTGAAAAAGAGGCCATGAACTTGCTGAAAAGAACCAAGACAGGGGATGGTGAGTCACTGTCCATGGCGCTAATTTTGACATCAACAGAGCTTCGAGCTGGAAGCGACAATAATGAATTACATATTTAATAAAAAAAATTGGCCCTTCACTACATAAAGGTTTGTCATCCCTTACGTTGATGTCAAATTATGCATCCAATCAACTGAAAAGCAGTACTCGGGAGAAAAATGACTCTGTGAGTTATTTCTGGAATGCACACACACAGGATCTGGATTGGAGAGCAGAAGCTTAAGCTGACATTGCTCTCGTGAGACTCCATTGACATGCTATACTAATTTCTGGACATCTTCAAAAGATGTTAAGAAACTGATGGATTTTTAAATAAACAGAAATAAGATTTAAAGGGGAAGGATTGCCTAGTAAAGCAAAATGCTAAGTAATTGAAGGCATACAGCTTGCCTAAAGGAGAAAGCTCAGCTCTGTGCAGGGTATAAAATAGTTGGCAGTGGTGAATGAGATATGATATTTCACCTGGATATAAATATTAACTTCTGGAAAGAATTAAGAAACAAGAAGATGTCTCTCAAGGGCTCCTGACAATCATTTACTGAATTATGTGATATAGTATATGAAAAGAGATCATTGTTGATATTGGCTTTTAAATGCACCTCCTTGAAGAACTAAAGCCAATCCTATAAAGTGAGATGACTAGATGACCTAAGAGGTCACTTTTGTTACCATCACTGTGGTTCTACTCCATAAATCATGTAATTCTTGACCTTCCAAAACACTTTGTGCATTAGAATTGCTCCCCTGTCGCTTAATCTGTTTATCCTGTATTCTTACTCTTTCTTCACCAGGCACATTGGCTGTTAATCCGGTTCCTTGCAAGTTTTTTCCTTGCAAATAGTCAGTTTTCACGTGTTCCTGGGTCCATGTGTTCAGCTATGTAACACTTCATAAGACGTGATAAAACTATTGGCACATGATTTGCATCAAGTTTAGTTGATAAAGCACTTAAGGATGAAATAAAAGACAGCCTTATACTAATATTTTCGTTTGAAGTCCAGACTCCTCTCTCCTTTCTCCGAAGTTCAGAGATTCTTGAATTTGGATATTTTTGATTCAGGTACAATATAGGAATGAAATTGTCTCTGCCAATTCAAATACATCATTATTATTACCATCATTATCATCATCATCATCAACTCTGAAAGAAGAAAATGTGCACGTGTTTTTCCATTTGAGTGCTCCCTTGGATTTGCCTAGGGATCCATTTCAGCAGAGACCTGGTGAAGTTCAGTCAAGCTCTGGTGTGTTTTGGGTTTCCTCGGGAGCGCAGAAGTGCCCAGCTCCCTTTTCCTTCATGTTGCTGAGAACAGGTGGCCTCCTCCCGGGGTCACCAAGTATATTTAGGGCTGAAACTTGAGCGGGCTGGAGCCAGATTGGCTGTGCTAGCCACATGCGTAATTAGGAGCTGATGCTCTAGGCTTGCTCTCGCCCAGTGCTGCTCTGGAGGGAAGACTGGAGAGGCTTTGCTCCTAAGGATATTTACTACATGTTGCTGGTAAGAACATTTTAATCACATTTGACTTCTTTTCCTTACAATAGGATCTTGAGCTCTTTCCCAGTTCTGTAGTTTTTTGGGAGTAGTTGTCATGCCTTGCCCATGGAAGTCAGATTTTCTGTCCGGATGACTAGTTGCAAATTGCAGTAAGAGGAAAGGACCAGGAACTGTGTTTTGGAAGTGTAACTGAAGGTTATGCTAGTGACAGTTTGTATAGATTGTATCCTTATATGCAATCCCTACTTCTTGGGTTTATTCATAAAGTTTGGCCTACTTTTTCACACACCATGCTGCTTATAAATTGAGTTATTCTTAATTTATTTTAATAGTTAACATTCTGGCTTAACAAACTGATTTTTTTTTGGTAATTTTTCTCAACACATTGGAACTAAAAAGGGACAGTATTCTATGTTCCTATATTTAACCTGCATTACTAGACTTCACTTGCCTCAGAAGGAATTGCAGTTTAGCCAGCTAAACAAAACCACCCCGTCATTTGGTAGTATTAGCTTACACGGCAAATATCTTTGGACTCAGGAACAGCTGTTCCAAAGCCTCATCCCCTACCAACATTAGAAACAGGGCTGTAGTCTCTGGTGGAAAATTGTAGCTTTGCCTCATAGCAAAATCATTGTGTTAATTAATTCATTTAAAGGTTTTGACAGTAATCTGTACTTTGTAATTCAGCCAACTGTATGGATTTTTATGTTTCCCAGGTCTGAAGAGAGAGAGAGTGAAAAGCCACAAGAGCTAAAAAAAAAAAACAAAACAACCCAGCCAAACCCCCGAAAACCAGAGTATCTATATAGGCTAATCCTGGGAAGACAAAATTGCCTCATTAACCTAGGGTCACTTAAAAAGAATATTTACAATCGTCTTCTACATTATACTTTTACTTGTGAATGAATATAGTAGAATATACAGATAAAGATCCCATTCAAACAGGAACTTGAATAACATGATGGAATGGTATAGAGTCACAGAAAAAAGAAAAATTCTTCAAATCATTTTGTTGTAATGAAAAAAATCAAGTTGTACTTCAAGAAATCTCTTCCTCTGATTTTTTTCTTTTTTGTATTCATTGAATTCCAGTATTGGTGTTACAACTATTAGAATAAAGTATTCGTCCAAAATTGTAACTTATATCAGTATGTTTGAAACTCAATGCAATTCTTTTCCATAACAGTCAGAAACAAAGTAATGTCAGATCCCAACTTTAGTTCTCTCTGTTGTTCAAGTTCTTTCACTAATTAGTCAACAACATTTTAATAATCTGACTAGTTACTAACCGTGACCCAGGCTCTTTATGAACTTGACCAGTAGCTTTTCATAGCGCTTTCAGTCTTGGGCTAATACTGTATATTCACTCTTTCATCTGCTGTGTCACCAGTGAGTGGGGGAGAGACAGAAGAATACCCTCAAAATGGAGGAAGAAGAATATGAGGAAGTTGTGGAGGTAAGAAGAAAATCTGAGAGTAGAAACATTTGTTTCCTGCCTTGTGAATGAATACATTAATCACTTTAATGAGGCGTTGCTCATGAACATAGACAGTTAGTTGCTGTTTGCCCTCTGAAGATTAGTGTATGGACAGATACCTATTAAATGGTTTGATCAGTAAAAAACAACAACAGTGGAGCAAAATCTTTCTGGTCCCTGTCATGGTTTCTCTGTTTAAATAAGGATTGTAACCATCCCACACCCCCATCGCGAGGTTTTGTGGTTACTCTTCTGAGTAATTATAGATGCAGTGGGCCATCTCTTTTCCCTCCTGGCTTGCCCTCTGTCATCCAACCCATGCCAGAGAGGACGACTTTGGAAACCACTTTCTAGCCTCGCCTCTGTGCCCACTGCAATGCAGAAATGCAGCAGTTCTGTGCTATCAAGGTACTGTTCATGAATTTGGCCTTAGAAGCTGCAGAGATGGAGCTAGATTTAAACCTGTAGATGTCCGTGGAGTTGCATCAGGGATTAATTTGCTGATAGGTAATTTAAACTCACATCTATATGCCTAATTATTTAGGCTCAGCAATTTGATTGAAAGAATCCCCAGGAACTGGGGAACCTACTATTATGAGCAAGTGCCATTGGAATAATGACTTCGCTATTGAAAAAGTAAACGAGATTAACAAACAGTGTGGTCTTACCTGTTACGTTGTTACTATTCTGAAATTAAATTATGTGTTATGAAGTACACAAGTGATTATAACAATTTGCTCAGTGTTTGTTTGAGGAAAAGAAGAAGATAGTACAAATGTAGACATCCCACAACACATTATCTCCACGCTATATTCAATGTACTGTTGATTTCAGGCAGTGTGACAGCACTGAGCCCTGACTGCCGACTTTCAAACAGTGCCATACATTTCAAACAGTGAATGAAGTAAAGTGAAATGGTTTGCCAGTTGAATTAGTTAAACGTGTTTTGGAAAATAAGTGTTACCACTCATAAAGTCCATTTTAAAGACCTCATACCACGTAGTTACATAGACACCAGTCCTTCATGAAGTTTCCTATTACCACCTTACTTGTAATTGCCTTTATGTTTCCTGAGCATTATGTTCTCTTTGTAACAAAGCGTATATTTATTTGCTGGCAATGTTTATTTGTTGCTGCCGGAATTATGGTATGTTGGGCTTTTTGTCTACACAGCTGTTTCATTCTTTGTTTTTAATTTTCAATGACCACTTTCCTGTAACCGCATCCCTAGGACAGACCAAGACGGTGCTGCTTCAGCAGCTTCCCTCAAGTGAGGGAAGTTCATAGTGAGAAGTTTAATAAAACAGGAACAATAGCATCTGGTACATTTTAAGGCAGCGTAAGCCTTTCCAGAGTTTTCTTAACTAGAATAGAATTCGACTTCTGTATGAATACCTGATTTTACACCTGTAAGAATTTTATCAGAAATTCATCTTCTGAAAGAGTAGAAAATTATTGCTGAATAATGACTGGCTGAGAAAATGTTGAGGATTTTAAGATACTATTTTTTCTTCCCCTAGAGTTACTGCCCTGCACCAGACATTGCAGCTGTTTGTGATGTGCAGAAAACCACAGTGGAACACATAAACCTTTGCTGCTGAGTTATTTGGGGCTTTGTGGAAGGTAGTCAAACACGGCATGGGGCCAGTGAGCAAAAATTGCCTCAAAACACCCCAATATGAGACAGCTTGAAAAGTATGGACTAGTTAGGTCAACCCAACTTTGAGGGACAGCTCTGGGAAACGGGCTTAAATTTTAATCAGATTTTTTTTAAGGGCTTGATTCAAAGGACTTTCTGCTCCCACAGTTTTGGCATGTGACCCGGAGCACATCATTGCTGAGGAGATTTTCAAAGCTAAACCCTGCGTTTTACATTTTCTCCTTTGTGGAAGTCAGTGACAAGTTAAGCACCTTTTGAATAAAATAGCTGTTCGTTACCACAGAGGATGGAGCAACACCTTTAAATGTGGGGTTTTTTTTCCTTCAGTAAGCAGCGATGGGAGGCGGAAGGCAAAGCCCCGGGGCGGCGGAGCCTCGGCGCGAGGGCGGGCGGGCGCCATCGCGCGGCCGCCATTTCCTGCGTGTGCCTCAGAGGGGCGCGGTCCGTACCCACCTCTTCTCCTCAGTCCTCTTCTTTTCTTTTTTTTTAAATTCTTCCTCGGGTGCTTCAGCAACCAGGGTGACCTCTCCGACATTCTTCTCGGCAAGTGGCGAGCAGGGTGGCGGTGGGCTCTGCGTTTGCGCAGCGGCTCTGGTCGGAGCTGACTCTGGAGCCTCTGGCTCCTGGCAGCTGTGGGGGAAGGCAAGCTGCCAGCCAGGGAGCAAAGCCCTTGTTGCCTCTCCAGTTGGGAGATGTGTTTTGGTCGGGTCGCTCAGTTGCACCACAGGTTGCTGAAGGAAGAGGTGAGCAGGCATCATGGAAGGTGAAGAAGAGGTTGACAGCACCTTCATGAAAAGCAAGAGACAGAGACACACGAGGCAAGGAAGGCGTGCTAGCTGGAGACCCTGGTTAAATGGGTGACGGAGGATGACCATCAGGATGGAGAAGGCAGGAAGCTCATAGTTTCCAGCAGCAGGAGGAAGGTCCATGCTCCACCTGCAGATCTGCAACTTCAGAGTAGATGTAGCGCCCCGGGAACTTCTTTAGGCAGCCGGAGGAAGCCTCACAGGCACAGCCTTTGTGCTTATGGATGGCTTTAGCCGCCCCAGTGTCTGCTGGAAGGGCCTGTGGCTGGGCACAAACAAGCTCGGAGTTTTCTGGAAAATATTGAAGGTAAATTTCTTGATGCAGTTGATTGATGAACTAACTAGGAGAGATGCTCTACTGGACATGCTACTCACAAACAAGAAAGAACTGGTGGATGATGCAAAGGTCAAGGTCAGCCATGGCTGCAGTGACCATGAGACTGTGGAGTTGAAGATTCAGAGAGGAGTGAGCAAGATAAACAGAGTTACAATCCCAGACGTCAGAAGAGCAGATGTGGGTCTGTTCGGGGACCTGCTTGGGCAGATCCCATGGGAAACAGCCCTGGAGGGCACAGGGGCCCAGGAGAGCTGGGTGATCCTCAAATACAATTTTCTCAGAGCACAAGAATGGTTCAGTCCAATGTGCAGAAGTCAAACGCAGCAGAATGCTGGTATGGATGAACAGGGAGCTCCTGACTGAGCTCAAACACACAAAAAAGAAGTGGACTGAAGGTGGATCAGGCCTCTTGAGAGGAACATAAAGGCATGAGACATTATAAACTCCATTCCTACATGCATGGGCAAAGTTCAGCTGGAGTTGAAGCCGGCAAGGGAAGTGAAGAACAGCAAGAAAGATTTCTGCAAGTGCCATCAGCAGCAAAAGGAAAGCTAAGAGAGTGTGGGACCATAGTTCAGTGGGCAGGGAAGCCAGAGACAAGGAACAGACAAAATGCTGAGGCACTTGAAGTCTTTTTTGCCTCAGGTTTGATAAGGCTTGTCCTATGGTTATCCACATCTCTGAGCTTCCTAGCAAAGACATGGGAGTGACGTAGTAGTCACAGTAGAGAAAGGCACAGTTAGGCATGACTTAACCCACTGGGATGTACATAGTTCAGTTGGACCAGTGGGGATGGATCCAGGGGTGCTGAGGGAATGGACTGATGACATTACAAGGCTACTATCATCTTTGAAAGCTCATAGCAATGCAAGGATGTTGTTGGCAACTGGAAAAAGACAGATGTCATACTTATCTTCAGAAGAAGCAAGAAAGAAGATCTGGAGAACTACAGGCTGGTCAACCTCACTTCAGTCCCTGGGAAGGCTATGGAGCAAATCCTTTTAGAAGCTATTTCTAAATACATGAAAGATATGAAGGTCATGGTGACTGGTGAACATTGATCAATCAAGGGCAAATCAGGGCTGACCAAACTCATTGCTTTTTATAATGAGTTCACTGCTGCTATGGACGGGGGAGACCAGTGAATGTTGCATACCTTGACTGCTGTAGGAAGATGTCTGAAAGAGTCTCCCATAGTCTTCTTATCATCAAATTTGTGAGATACGGGATAGATAAGTGGACACTAAAGAGGATGGAAAATTGACTGAGCTGCTGAGCTCAGAACTGTGATCAGTAGTACAAAGTCTAGCTGGCAGCCAGTAATTATTGGTGTCCTTCAAGGATCTGTAGGTAGGAACAACTCTGAGGGTAGCCTTAGGGAAATAAACCTACCACAGTCCCCTCAGCATATTACCAAACACTTGGAAAATCCTGGTTTTTTTAAATGCTGATTCTTTCTTTTAGTGTGTTCGTCTTCCCTCTTGTGGGTAAAATTAGATAATGATCCTTCATTAATTACTTGGGAGGATACTTAACTGAGGAATGTACGGAAAAAAATCCGATCATTCATGAAAAAAAAAAAAGAAAAAATATTCAGAATTACCAAGGATGCAAATGTGACTATGTAGGTACCTATGAACTACAGTCCTATTTCTCCAGAACTGTGTTTTTAAAGCCGCTTAACAGAGGCTACAGTTTGCTATTCTGTATGATCTGGCCTAACAATGATGTTTTTTCTCTTTAATAGTACTACATTGAAGAGACAGTTATTGAGGAGGGTGAACCACATGAGGTAAAGGTCCCTGTGAAATTGCATGTGGAGTATATATGCATGTAATTAATGCATTATGCTAAATTAGTGGCCTTTTATATTTGAGGACTAATTTTTCATATTAAACACACAACTATCAGTGAACAGTTGCTTCTTAATACTTTATTTCCTCTGCAAGACCCTGTTGTGTGATGATCTAGAGGACTCCTAGCTTGTTCCGAGTATCCTGCCTGCCACTCTTTGGTTTCCATTAGAAGGAGTTGTGGATGTGTCCATCAGCAAAGGACTGTGCTAATTCCTTTCCTGCCCTGTGGCTTGCTGATAATCTTCCCCTTGCTCCTGCCCAGCAGCTGTTTGCACATGAGGTGATGAAATGAAACAACAGGTTATGTTAATAACAAGCAACACAGACAGAAGATCACTTGGGTAACATACTGACAGAATCCGATCATTAGTGGTAAAGATGAACAGAATTATCGAGGATCTGAATGTGACTAGATCTGTACATATGAACAACAGGCACATACATGCCTTATACTTAACCTTTTTATGAAGAGGAATATAAAAAATTCTGCCTGAAAGCAGTTTACACGTATCAGTTGTATTCCCTTCACCTTGTGTACTTTCACCGAAAGGTGGTGGTTTGCAGGTTTCTTTCATGTTGCTGGTAACGAATATTTGAGTCACCATAATTTGATATATATATATAGATATAACCCAACTCTCTGCTGTCTTACCATGTAATATTCTTTATGGCATAGGCTTATGTGGAAACAGAAATGGTGAAACAAACGTTTCACTTTGTGAGTGTGTTTCCTTGCAAACAAAGAATCTGTTCCCAAAGTCTTCCTATATTTTTAATTTTATAAAATATGATTTGATTAATACTGTTAGAGCAAGTAATCTAGGACGACACTTTTGAAAGAAGACTGCCATCTTACTATTTTTAAGATTAATTCATCCACTGTGTTCATCAGGGGTTCTAAAATCTGTAGCCAGGCTGGATTTAAAGGGAGCAATAGCATGACTGATTATTTCTGTGTCTGATTTGCATCAGTTTTTGAAAACAATATTGTGGAATGAAGAATTACTTATGAGTACGAATGTCTTTCTAGCTAATGTGGTTAGACCTTTTCCCATCAGCTGTAAATGTAGTTTAATGCATTAGTGTCATGTGGTCCTTTGAGTTATCATATGAATATAAAAGTATTTTTTTTTGCACAAAGTGCTGTATTTTCAGGATCAAGCCTCTCCAAAAGTTTTAGAAATATATTACAACTTTTTATAAACAACTGTTTTGTTATAAAGCTAACAGCAGGTAGTGCTGTTCACAGTGTTCACCTAGACAGGTTTCAAACTCTCCAGTGCTTTCAGTGCCAAAATTTATATGAACACTTGTATATTTGAAAAGAGTTGTAAGAGAGACACTTGTGGTGGTGCTGAAGTAACTGATAACATCTTGGGACAGCCTTACTGGAATGCAATTAATGTTCACATAGAAACAAAACTTTTGTAGTTTAAGTTTTGTATATTTTTCAATTTAATGTTTAATGCTTGGTGTATTTTCTGGTCTGTCTCATACTAATGCAAATAGCCATCAGAATTCTGAGCTTCACAAATTCCCTTTTAGAGGTGCTTTTTTTTTAAAGCTAATTGATATGAAATAAAACTTGACACTTATTCAGGTGAATTTGGAGCACATTTTTAAGTTGTAATTTTAAAATGCTTTTAATTGGAATATTAATATTAAAATTACTGCATGAATATGTTGATAAACAAGTATGTAAACCATTTAAATTAATTAAGGGCTTATTTCCAATGGATGTCTGATCAACTGATTATTTATCTCAGCTATGTGTCTGCAATGATTGTGAGAAAATGTAGTTCAGTAGAAAAGGTGGATTCTTGGTATTTGTTCCGTCAGCTGGTACATCAGGTACTTACTACAAGATCCCAAAGACTTGATCTTGTCTGTCGGCTGTGTCTGTTCCTTTCCTTTTGCAAGAAGAAGGTAATCTTTTTGAACGACTGTATGCACCTTTGACTAGCTTTCACAACTTTCAGCAGCATCATTAGGAGCCCTGGCTGTGTGACGTGTGTCTTCAACACAATTTCAGCACTGAGAACATTTCTACACTTTGGTTTTAGTAGCTGGTGATCCCTGATGTGAGTGGAAGTTATGCATATAGAACAGAGGCAACAGGAGCCCCACTCTTCCAGCTCCTCTGGAGAACAATTACATGAGTTTGATAGAGAAGTCAAAAACCTTGTAGATTTTTTAGGTTGGCTTAGGTATAGTAGGCATACTAGGTAATCCCAGTAGGAAAAGCATCACTGATTTTCTGTATTGCATGGGGTTCCTGGATAAGAACTGAGCACCCTTTTACTACAGGGGAGAGGTGAAAAACGCTTATTGTAAAACGATGATTTATAGTTGTAAAGCAAATAATTATTCTTTTCTTTGTTCCCAGGTGATCACTGAGATCACTGAGACTGTTAGCACAGACTTCACAGGTCCTAAAACTACCACCCACGTTGTTGAACGTGAAAAACCTTCTGGTGGGGATGCAGCAGCTCCAGTCAGAAAGAAGACAATACGGACAAAAGTGGACTCGTCTAAGTTTTTGACACCTTATCTGCAACACAGTAATAAAATGAAGGACCTATTCAGTGAGGTAATTTGTCACGTATCTCTTATTTCTTGAGGAGCAACAACTTTAAAAGTATTTAATAGGTATTCTTGCAAACCTTCATGCTACTGTGTTGTCTCCTGTACTTCATTTCATGATGTGTATTAATATCATTTGCCTGAAGTAGGAAGTTTCCTTCTTTGAATTACCCCCTCTCTTGCCCATTTCCTGCTTAAGTGCAGTAGGTAATCATTAGGCACAAAAGGCAGCTTGAGGCAGATGGCTGAAGATTATCAGAGATGTCAGTTAATAGGACTCCTGCACTGGCTTGGATGTCTGAGTGAAGGAAGGTAACAGGGACTAGTGTCTATTGAATAGCAAACTTCAGTATTTTTTATAATAGTAGATTTCTCTATACCTCTCTATATAGCCAAGAAAAATCCTTGTGCACAGTATATAGGAACAAGCACCAACCTAAATTCCTGTATTCCTGGTATGGGATATCAAAGTCCAGTAGACCAATACTGTACAATGTTGTGAGAAATGGAAAACTGCTCTGCACAGATGCAGATGGTATCATATCCCTTTTCCTAAATTTTAATGTATATTACCTACCAGTGTTCACTGTTTAAGGGTTATGTGAGGTCATAGGTCTAGGACTGCTACCCTCCTCCCCATATTTTCTTTAGCTTTGGTCACTGAAACAAATAACTAAATGTATCAATATCAAGCTCCTAATGAGAATATAATCAATTAGAGGTTATCTAAAACAGGATAGAGGTAGAAATGGATTTTTTCTGTTTTGTCAGATGGAAGAAAGTCAGTTGGTTAAAATAAGCTTAACTCTGCAAATGCAATTGAGTAATGCTAGTTTGTATTATTCAATAATCTGCCCAAAATTTCTATGCTAACAGGATAACTAAATCAATAATTGCTACATACATTTCTGCCAGAGCTTTAGGATATGTCTTAATCATATTTGTCATTATTTTCTTTCAGAACAAGTACAAAGAAAAATTTAGAAAAGAAAAAGGAAAGCCATATGCTTCCACAATTGATACCCCAGAAATTCGGAGAATCAAGAAAGTGCAAGACCAGCTCAGTGAGGTAGGTAACAACTGTCATAAGAAGAAATATTTGCTGAGTGCTAAAAAAGCAAACTGAGTCAGAATTTTAAATGTTAGATAAGAAGCGATAATTTTTTGATGGTATTGTGATAAGGCAATCTGAACGTTTAGCAGAAACTATCAGATTACAAGAATGAGGAATACAGAGCACATGACAAATTTGAGTTCTATGATGTAGGTTGGAATTTAGGGCTTTCAGGAAGGGAGATGTGATGATTCCTTTCTAGCTGAATTATAGCCCTGCTTCATTGTGCGTGAAGAGCTTTGGAAATTTCTGATCAGAAGTTACAGGCACGGGAGATGATAACGGCCCATATCATTGAATTTGAAGATTCATAAAATCATAGAATCATAGAATGGTTTGGCTTGGGAAGGACCTTAAGGATCATCTCGTTCCAACTGCCCTGCCATGGGCAGGGACACCTTCCACTAGACCAAGTTTCTCAAAGCTCCATCCAACCTGGCCTTGAACGCCTCCAGGGATGGGGCATCCAGCACCAATCATCTGCACACTATGTCCTGCAGTCATCATGAATGATGTGCCTGATGATTTTTTGTTGAGGTTAAGTTGTCCACTCGGTAAATAACCCTAGAATTTTGTTTTTGAAATGTGTTTAAATCTTTTCGTTTTCATAAAGCAACTGAACATAAGTTTCCTAAAGAGATACTCAAAAAAATGATGCTCCAAGTGTTGCAAAATGAACTTCTGTACATCTTGTCATTTACGATGGGATTTTCCAAGATATGTTGTCCCCTCTGTGTGAATCCCACTCTTAGGGATCTGCCTCTGAAAGCTAGCCAAGTGCAATTGCCCCAGCAATGCAGTGCCTCTAGTTCTGGAAGCAGCTCATCCTCCCCTCTTTCTTTTAAGTAGCGCTTGTCTACTTTTCAGCAATACACCTCACAGTTTGGGAAACTGAAACCCACCTACAAAGGCTTCTTAATTCTTTGTACGGCAAATAGGGAGAGTTGAGTCCCTAGGAATGGGAACCCCTAAAGCTGAGAGGGTAGTCATCTAACCTAACCCATGTTCAGGAGAAGAGCGTGCATTAAATTCCACTCCACTCCTGACTTAGGATGTTTTGAGGAATGTGATGCAGCAATCCATGCACTAATGCTGACTGAGCCTGCTGTCAAGCTGGGAGAGGTATAACCGCATTAGGATGATTTTGTGCCCAAGCTGCTGGTTTGCCACGGTAATGTGGCTATATTGGTTTTTTGCACTACAGCTAATGTTTACATGGTCATGGACTGTGAAATTGGGATGTACTGCATAGCACGGGGATCTCTATCTCATTGTACAGGTTGGAAGTACTCTTAGAAAGAACTCTGTGATTACAGAAGGGCACTACCTCTAACTTGGATTCGCAGCTCTTGAAAGTGTCTCGAAGCTGGGGATATCCCCGGGGGATATGGTGTAGGGGAGAACTTTGTAGAGTAGGGTAGATGGTTGGACTCGATGATCCCAAGGGTCTCTTCCAACTCTATGATTCTATAATTTCTTTCTCAGTTAATTCACAAAATCCATCTGTTTCTGTAAGCATCATTTCTAAGTTTCAACTAGTTCCTAAATGCTTTATTGAATTCAGGTTTTAGGTGTTCACAGTATTAAGTGTCAAAATGTCAATATACTGCTTTTTTAAAAAGCTGACAGTTTTCGCTGTAAGAATAAATGTGTTTTGTTGTGCATTAATCTAGGTTAAATACCGCATGGCTGGTGAAGTTGCTAGAACTATTTGCCACGTTGATGAAAAGGCCAAAGATATAGAACATGCAAAGAAGGTGTCACAGCAAGTGAGCAAGGTGAGCGAATTCCAATTTTCTGGAAGGGCTGTTAACATTAATGGCTCATGAGGTTACTGATACGAATAAAGTTTTAAGCTCAGGGCACCAGAGCAATGTTTATAGACAGTTTAGAAGCACAGGGAGAGATAGCAGAGAAGTTGATAAGGCAAGTATAAATACAGTCTTAAATGTTTCCAGTTGATGTCTTCAAATGTCACTGGTTTGAGACTTTCACTTTGAAAAAATCTTTACAGCAGGTAGTTTATTCATAAATGTAAATATTTTTCTAATGATAGAGTAACTGAGGTGCTGATCTTTCTTTCCAGGTATTATATAAACAGAACTGGGAGGAGAATAAGGACAAGTACCTGCTTCCCCCTGATGCTCCAGAGCTTGTGAATGCAATAAAAAACACAGCAATGTTCAGTAAGGTAAAAAAAAAAAATCTCAGGTCTAGGCAGCTGAAGTGCAAGAAGCATTCCAAGTCAGAGATTAATCCATAATGAGTATTCTGGCACTTTTCTGTTTTTTAGAAACTCTATACTGAAGACTGGGAAGGAGACAAAACATTATTCTATCCATACAATGACAGTCCAGAGCTCAGAAGGGTGGCACAGGCTCAAAAGGCTCTGAGTGATGTAAGTATCAAAGCCTGATTGACAGTTGGGTCACTGTTACAGTGTAATTTGGTAGACTTCATGGTGGACTTTGATTAGATATACAAATTTCATAATGGAACAGAAAATAAGAATGCATAGGTGTGCACTGATAGCTCTGATAGTAGTGCTATTTCAACAGGAAAGTATGTACTCAGTGTAAATCTGTTGGCAATTTGATGCTGGGTTTTGAATGAATGATATAGTTAATTTATTAAAGATCTTCTGAGGTAATCAGTAAGAAGATCTCAAGTATCTCTCAAAAAGTGTGGAGAAACTCTCAGGGTTGACTGTAAGCCCAGTTCGCTGTTGCGGGTCTACAAATCTGTCTCTCTAAAACGCTGATGAGAAAAGTCAGGAATTTGTGAGGCTGTGTGATTTGCTGATACTTAGATACATAGAACTCTTTAGCCGAGGATTTCAGGTCTCACTTAAAGATTTCCATGAATTTTGCGAATGTCCAGAAATTCACTAGTCCATGTTTATCAGGAGCAACAGAGTAATATACTTGAAAACTTTCCCAGGGAACTGATTCTTTTTCACTGTCTCTTATCAAGAGGCTTCTCAGCAGTCCTCCGGAATACACTGAAAGAGTTTATGCTGAAGTAGCTGTGGACAGAACTACTTTCGTTAATGGAGGCCTTAGCAGAGTTAAAAGTAAATGTTCTGATGCTTAAATTGGTAGTTACGGTAAATGTTTACTTCTTTCCTGTTTTCAGATTGTCTACAAAAAAGGGCACGATGAACGAAAATCTAAATATACTGCTCTGCCAGATCCACCTGACGTGGAACAAGCCAAGAAAGTGACAAGGCAGCTGAGTGATGTGAGTAGAATGCAGTGCTCTTCTTTCTGTAGAAACCCCACTTTTGGAGCTACAGGGGCAAAAAGGTACCTAAAGAAAAGGAAAGCAAAAGAAAAGACAAGAGCTCATGTGAAGACCCTTTTGATTTTCAGTGGTGGAAGTCAGTTTGTTTCTTCCTGAAATGTCTCAGAGAAAATTCTGCCCAGTCTCAGGCAGAAAGGCAAAACTTTATTCTTGTCGGTGAACTTAGTTTTCACGAAACATTTCTGCTTCTACCATACACACATTACTTCCCATTCTCCTTCTTTTTTTTTGTCTCCTGCTTTACACTTTCTGTGTTTTCAGGAGAAGATAATAAATAACATCCATTTTGCTGTTCTCTTAAGTGGAAGCAATGACATTTAAATATATATGTGGTTTTGGAGTGAGTTACTTGCTTACAAGGAATAACCCCATTGTGCTGAAAAGTTGCCAAGGTCAACTGCGCAGAATACATTCTAAATGTTCATTTCAGTGTCAAACTGTTGCACACGTCCATATCCCAAGTATTCTTAGGTTCATGGATACCAATCAGTGGAAATGTCTGGCAGCTTAGATAACCATTTCCTGATTTACACACTGAATTAACAAGTAACATTAAATTCCATAACGTTGTGGCATAATTAACACAGAGTCTGTAGCTGAAAATGCATTTCAAACACTGAGTCAAAACTTGGGAAGATGTTTTATTATTAGACAGACAGGAACTGTCTGTTTAAACAGTTGATACTTGATTTCCATGTGCTTGAATATAGTCTTACAGAAATCACATATACCAGGCAATCCATATATTAAAAGGGTTTGCTTGTAACAAGTTTCAGCAGCAATAACAATTCATTCTGGCTTAACCAAAGGGCAATAATATGTCCCAGTATTATGTGACCAGTGAGAAAATAGAACTAAGGGAATATGTTAGTGATGTCTCATAGAGAGAATTTCTTATTAATAACTGTCTTCTAGAAGGACTTACTTCACCTATTCATTGGGGTTTTTTGGTCAGGAAAGGTACTAAGAGAAATAACTGAATATGAAGTCCTTAGGCCATCTCACATTTAAGGTGTTTTTGATAATAACTGCTAAGGTTGTTATAAGGCAGATGTAAAATGTGAAGCAACTTTAAAAAGAAGACTTTTAAAAACAAATCTGCCAAGTGAAAATTGAGCTGTATCTTGGGGATTAAATTTTTAATTTTTTTTTTTTTATTTCGTTATAGGTTATTTACCATGAGGACTATAAGAACAAGATCAAAGGCAAGTGGAGTCAAACTCCATGCTATGATGTTGCAATTGCGAAAATGAATGCAGAAAATATAAGTATGGTATGTGAATTCTTCAGAAATTTTTGAAATGAACAGCTTTATCCTCTGTTTATGGTAACGGGAAAATACTGATTAATTTTGCCTGCTCTGTTTGTGGTATTTCTCTTTTCTTGAATAAGCTACTTCAGGAATGTCTGATTTATAATTTAAGTGCATTTGATATATTTTTATCTGTTTGTTCCTAACAGAGAAAATACCAGGAAGACTTTGAAAACATGAAAGACCAAATCTACTTTATGCAGACTGAAACTCCGGAATATGAAGCTAACAAACGAGTTTCAAATAACGTCAGTAAGGTATGTTATGCGTGCTCCCATTTGTAGAGTTTTAGTATAGTTCTGAGGTCAGGCCAGTTTGTGCTGAAACTGTTTTGTCACAGCTTATAATGACTCCTAGCCGTGCTTATGATCTTCCACAATAGTACCTGTGAAATAGAGCTTTCTTTTAGTGAAGTAGAATTTGCTTCGTTGTTTGTTCTGGTTATGTGTTATTGTAACAAATCAATACTGTTAACCAAGACCAACTTAAACTAGCTGAATTTGGCTCAGTGTTTTCATATTTCTTCATCTTTGCCTAGTGTATCTCAGTGATGTTGTGCTGGCCCATCTTGTGTTCAAAGTATGAATTTTTAATGGCTTCTGCATTTTCTGCAATAGTATATGCATCAGCAAAGACAATCTTATGTCATTAATTGTAAGAATGTGACTATTCTGAGATGTCAACTAATATTTGAAAAATTACAATGTTTGGAGAAGGTCTTAACGGTGAGGACATCTATTAAATAGCTCTCACTTATCTTCTGACCCTTCCTCCCACCTCATCATCCACATGCTCCTGTGACAGAGCACCTTTCACGGTCCTTTGCCATCATGAATCATAAGTTAAAAACAGGGGAAATCTTCCTGAAAAGTTCAAGATAATATAGGTTAGTGAGTGTTTGACTTTTAAGACTGATTTTTAAAATCTTATTATTTTTATTTTTATTTTTTTAAAGATAAAATACAGAGCAGACTATGAAAAGAACAAAGCGATTGCAGATTATAATGTGCTTCCTGCTACGGAGAACCCATTGCTGAGGCAATTAAAAGCTGCAGGAAATGTGCTGAGTGATGTAAGTATTATCAAAGTACAGCTGGATGATTGTCAGTCATGTACAATAAACCAAACTTGTCTTTTCTTCACAAGGCCTCTCCTTTGGAGCTCTTAGTATTTTTAGTTCTATCGATCAACATTTGTCATGAGATACCACCAACCGGGACAGTATAGCTAAGGAGTCATTCCTCCACAGCAGAGTGTAACAATAGCTGTGGCGTTTATGGGGATAGTTACTTATTCTGTAGTTCCTTTAGACCCCTGTGGAAAATAGATGACAAGATGACAGTTCTTCCCTTACTGTTTTAAGGAACTTCAGCTGATGCCAATAGTGAGAAAATACGTGGTACTTTTACAAATTCATATGTATTGTATTCTGGTTACTCACTGTAATAGCTCTCTCGATTTCTCTCTCTTCTTGCTGTTTTCATTTGTATGGAAAGAGATTGCATATTTCTCAGCGTCAGGAGTTCAAAAGCCATTAGTCAGACCTTTCTGCCTTCCCTTACAAACCGAATAGTCACTAAAAAATAATAAAAAAAAAAAATTGGGAAAAAAGTACTATCTCTTTTTCAATCTTCTGGGAAAGTGTTTCTTTGCAATCATTTCACAGTTTTACTCTTGTCATTTTTAATGTGTTGTGAGTGACTTGCAGTGAAATGTACTGCATTATCTGACATTATTTTCTTTTGCAGAAATTATACAAAGAAGCCTATGAACAATCAAAAGGAAACAGCATGAATTACTGTGACACACCAAAGTTCCAGACTGATTCTGTTCTGAAGAATTTTAGTGATGTATGTATTTGATCTATGTTATGTCGTTCAGTACTGACACTCTTTGTTAGTTTTGTTTATCAACTTGTCACTATTTTTCCAGGTAAAATATAAAGATGCATATCAGAAGAATATTTTAGGACACTATTTGGGCAGCTTTGAGGACCCACATCACACACACTGCATGAAAGTTGAAGCTATGAAGAGTGATGTAAGTGTGGCAATGATTCTGTTTTCACCGTCACACTTTCATTTCAGAGAAAGCTCAGTTGTGGTCCCTTACTGAATGTTGGTTTTATACCTAGAAAAATTACAAAGCAGATTATGAGGAGGAAAAGACAAAATGCTACTTCCCTCAGACCATAACTCAAGAGTACGAAGCTATTAAGAAGCTGGAGCAGTGTAAAGATGTAAGTATGGGACAGTAGTGGTTATCAAGCAGCCAGCTACATGCAGAGTATCGGCTTCTGAGGCATGTAGAAATTTACAGTGATTCCTGTTAATTTCAATGATTTTGAATTTGGCCTTATTAGCATCTGTGACTTTTAAAAACCATGTTCGTCTGTATTTTAGAGCCTTTTGTGACATCTAGTGATCAAGACAGATATAGCACAATCTTTTTTAACAAGTAAAAACATAAAATTAAATGAATAGTACCAAAATGAACCTCAAGCATTTACCTGCTTAAGTCAACATATTTTTACATTAGTACTTTAAAAGTACTTTAGTTACTTTATTAATACTAATTTTATTTACTTTATCGATACTTGGTAAATACTTTAAATATATATTTGTATATCATATGCAATATAGTGTATAATATACTATACATTATAGTATTTATGTATCTATTCAAAATATTTTACATTAATACATTAAAAATACTTTAAAAAATTTATTTCCTCTGTGTTAAAAAGTAACATAAGAACCATTGTGCATGGCAATGCTCATCTGCCTGCATGCCGCAACTGCTAACTATCCCAAGTAATGCTACATTGCTGTCTTATAAAATAGTTTAGCTTATATACATTTTCTGCAAATATATTTATCTTCCTTCAGCACACCTACAAAAAGCATCCTGATCAAACCAAGTTTACTCAAGTGACTGACTCTCCAGTACAGAAGCAAGCAGAGATCAATAGCAAACAGCTGAGTGATGTAAGTAAACTTAGAAAACACGTTGCTACACTCTGACATCATAAATTTCTGCACTGTGGCCACCTTCACTTTGTCATCCAGTTTTAAGAGAACTCTTGAAATGAATGTGTTGGTGAGTGTGTGCGCGTATACATGCACACAAGCACAAAACCATTTGTGTGTATTCGCAGTTATGTTCCCATGGAAGATCACCTGGAATCAGATTTTTTTTAGTTTTTCAAGTGGCTGTTCACGTCAACTTTTAATGTGTACGTTTGTAATTTTGTTTATGTCCATCATTCTTAATGTATCCTTTGCCCCAGTTAAGTCAATGGGGTTTATACCATTCACTTGGCGGGGACTAGGATTTAATCTCTTTCTTTGTGAGGGAGGTAACATGAGATCTTTAATTTGTGTCACAGCATTACTAAGCATTTACAATCTCTAAATATTGGACTGCTAAGTTTCTTTCTTTATTTTTCTTTGCAGATAATGTATAAATCCAAAGGTGAAGAAATTATTCACAAGTACCACCTCCCTCCAGATGTACCCCAGTTTATACAGGCTAAAGTTAATGCCTACAATATTAGTGATGTAAGTAGATTTTGTATCCAGAGCTCTTGATTCAACTTACAATATGAAATTTCTGTTAGCTAGAAACTGCTTATTCAAAATTTGCCTTTTCTTCTAGAACTATTACAAAACGGGATTGGAAGAATTAAAATCGAGGGGATATGATCTAAAAAGTGACGCTATTCCTATCCGAGCTGCCAAGGCTGCTAGGCAGGCTGCCAGTGATGTAAGTACATCCCTCCTAAAGGAGGTGTTTAATTCAAAAGAATTTACATCTTTGCAATTATATTTATTAAGTGTATCTGAAGGATAACTTCTTTATTGTCTTTTTTGAGCATGTTATTGGACGTATTTAACACAGTTATATTTTTATTGGTGTTTCATTACTTCATTAATGTATTTGTTTAATTACATTTAGAAAAGCGTATTTCATTATGTCACTCTCTGTCAATAAACAGGCTACCTTGCATGCCAGTGTGGTTAAGGAAAATCATGAGGAGTAGGTCAGTAGTGTTAGCTCCATGAGCAATGGACCCCTGAATTCTCTCTGTCCTTAATTATAGGCATGATATAAATGAGATGAAAGACTCACTGGGTTTTGGGTAGATTCTTGGGGATGGCCTCACAGAAGTCCCTTAGTATTTTAAGACTCCTCTCCCTCTTTTGATCAGTACAAGTGAAATAATACTACTTTGAAAGCTAACTGATTTGTGTAGCAGTGAATTGTAAAGAGATACATGCCTGGTTTTATTGAGATGTATGGCCACTAACTTAAATGTGAGGGATACTCTTTGCAGAAAACAAAGGGTAGCCTTTGCTTTTAATTTCCTTATTGCTAAGTTACTACACTTAAGATTAATTTCTCCATGTTCTATTATATTCTAACAGGTTAACTATAAAAAAGCCTATGAACTTTCCAAGGGTAAACTCGTTGGCTTCCAGAGCCTCCAAGATGATCCCAAACTCGTTCATTATATGAAGGTAGCCAAGATGCAGTCTGAGCGAGAGTACAAGAAAGATTATGAGAAAACAAAAACTAAGTACAACATTCCAATGGATATGGTCAATGTTGTTGGTGCCAAGAAGGCTCAAGAGATTGCTAGCAATACTAATTACAAGAACCTCCTACACCACTATACTTATTTACCAGATGCAATGAGTGTGGAGCTGACCAAAAATATGATGGAGATTCAGAGTGATGTAAGTAAAACCTCATGTGAACAGATTTTTTTTGAGATTCCTCAAGCAAAAACTGTGAAGACTCAGGAGAGGTCCCTGAATTGTTTTTTATAATTCCTAACTTCCAATAACATTGTTTTCACTTCTTTATTAGAATGCATACAAAGCAGATTATAATAACTGGATGAAGGGCATTGGTTGGATCCCCATTGGCTCACTAGAAGTAGAAAAAGCTAAAAAAGCTGGAGATGCCTTGAATGAAAAGAAATATCGTCAACATCCAGACACCATTAAATTTACAAGTGTTGTGGACTCTCCGGTAATGGTCCAAGCCAAACAGAATTCAGTTCAACTCAATGATGTAAGTAGAGAAAGAAATGGGTGTTGTAGTAAAGTAGAGATGTATCCACTGAAGAGTTGAGCATTGTATTTAAATTTTGTTAAAGTACTATTAGCCTGAAAGTGTTTCTCTGTATTGTCATTGTCTTGTGCTCTGATTTTGCCTGAGCGATTTCCTGGTATAAGTCTGCAAATCTGTATGGAAATCATGAGGCTCTTTCAGTTCAAATCAGCTGATTCTGTCCATTTATATTTTAAGTATATTTGAAATACATTTGATTTAAGATATGTGAAATTTTCAAGTTGTTTAATAATGTTTTACCACCTACAATAATGAATGAATTACAGAATGTTTGATGAATCACAATATGTCCCATTATTATAAACCAGCAAGCTTTTTTTTATGTTATACTCTCCTACTGTCCTTTATTATTGCACTCTTTCAGAAATGGGTTTTTATGTCCATTAAAGGGCTTAATTCTACTGAGTAAAGGCTGCATAGAACTTTTAGGGTACGTTCCTTCTGTCAATAAGATCAACAGTTGTGTGTGAAAAGTGCAGCCTCAGTCTATGAGATAGGTGGCAATGTACATTTATTTGCAAAATCAAACATAAACCCTGAGTTAATTTATAGTGAGCTGGGGCTAGCTGTACAAGGAAAGAGGACTTATTTCTATGTCTTATATTTTACAGAAACTATACAGATCTTCTGGAGAAGAAGTTAAACATAAATATACTCTTACCCCCGATGTCCCACAGTTTATCCAAGCTAGATACAATGCAGCTAACGTCAGTGATGTAAGTGACTTCTTTACAACATTTTACACATTGTTAATGAATTTTTGCGTAATACATTACAGATGTACACTCATATTGCAGCTTCTTTTCGCTGATATGCAGTTCTATATAATAATCAACTTGTATCACTGTAATTTTTTGTTCTTGATGTAATTTGAATTTCCAACCAGCTACTATTTAATCATGTAATCATTTAATTAATTTAATTAGTAGATAAATCTATTCTCATAAATCCGTTCTCATAAATGAAGACTGACAGTTGTATATGATCCCTATTGCATCTGCTTCTAAAGAATTGCCTGGAGGAGCTTAGAAGTAGCTTTGGTTTGCATATAGTTCATGTGATTACTCGATTCTCTTGAATAATATGGATTTTCTTTTTTAGGCATATTATAAACAAGGCTACCATGATCTAATAGCTAAAGGGAACAATGTGTCACTTGATGCTATTCCTATTACTCTAGCCAAGGCTTCAAGAAACATTGCTAGTGATGTAAGTATCTATTCCAGGTATTCTTTTCTTAGGCATTTAGTAAAAAAGTTGTCCATTACAGGCCATATTGAAGACCTCATGTGTTGCACAAGTCTCACTATAATCAGTATTATGAGAGATTCTTAGTCTTTCCTAAAGGCTTAGTTTGTGTAGAACTTATTTTATGCTCATCTTGTTTGCTTTAGGCAGGCAAATGTTATTGCACTGTGTTTCTTAACCCACTTTTCACAGGAGAAATGAAATCAGTAGTTCTTGCAATCATTCTGTGACAAATTTCCAGAAAATACTCTATATTAGCACCTATTTACAGACCACGAGACAATACGTGCTAAGGGTGCTTTTGGTTATACGGTGCAGTACGGCTTATACATGAATCAGAAGGCCTTGTAGTGCAAATTGTATAAAGTGGGATATGTTTCAGTGGTTTCATGTAACTAGAGGAAGCTGTCCAGTCATATTCCATTTGTTTGATAGTGCGTTCACGTGACTGAGAAGGATTGTCTCAATTATTCTGATATTTTTCATGCACACCTTTCCACACAGGAGTGCTTAGGAAACGTTTTCCCTTCCTTATGAGAAAAGCTAATGTTGATAAATCTTATTGTGGTGTGTGTAATCTGTTGTGTACAGACTTCGACACTGGAGCAAGAAAAGCTAGCGTAGGTGCAGTCTCTGGGTGTGTCATTGAGGAGAGTTTATCTTTCTGAACTGCTTGCAGCTTCTTTTTCCGATTAAAGTCATGAGAGGTCTTCTTTTCTTTTCTTTTGCATTAGTGTGGACATCAATAGCCATGCCACAGTACATTTATCTCTTTCCTCTGTTTCTAGTATAAATACAAAGAAGCATATGAAAAGGCTAAAGGAAAACAGGTTGGTTTCAGAAGCCTGCAAGATGACCCTAAGCTTGTCCACTACATGAACGTAGCAAAGATTCAGTCTGAGCGTGAGTACAAGAAAGACTACGAGAAGACCAAGACTAACTATCATACACCTCCTGACATGTACAGTATCCAGGCTGCTAAACAGTCTCAGGATGTAGCTTCTAATGCCCACTACAAAAACCTGATCCATCACTACACTTATCTGCCAGATGCCATGGATGTTGAGCTTGCAAAGAACATGATGCAAATTCAGAGTGATGTAAGTATTTCAATGATAGCAATTTCATGGATGTTTTCCTGCACACTGTGAAAAATAGAATATGAGTTTATATTCAGTGAAAATTGCCATTACTGTATGGGAATGATCTGTTTTTCTTATGTCTCGGGGAAGATTGTTAGAAGTTTTATTAGCTGGTGGTGGCATTTAGAAATAGCAAATTCCAGGTGAGTTCTACTGAACAGGATTTTGATGTTGGCTTATCAGTGGAGAGCAGACTTCTGGAATGTTGAATTCAAATTAAAATTTTTTTTTTCATATTTCCTCAGAAAAAATTATTTTGCAACTAACATAATTTTGCTTTATTCTTTAAGACTTCTTTTAAGCTGTTTTCACATGAGACAGATATGATAGCGTAGTGTCCTGGTCTGAGGTATTATTATTAACTATTTAGGATGAAGGAGTGAACAAAATAACTTGATATAATTAGAAATACATTCTGGAGATCTCTAGCATAGGAGATCTCTCCTAGGACGTTCTCGGACCTTCTTGCAGATACAGAGTTTCAAATGGTTGACTGGGCATACATGGTTGCACTCTGCACGTCTTTGTGTACTGTGGAATTTGACTCTATATGGATCCCTATGGAGAACCATTCATTTTAGAGTTAGAACACAGAAGGGTCTTAAAAAAGAGTGTCCACAATATCCTTGCATTCAGACTGTGCGTTAACCTTGTCTGAATGGTTATATGGGTTAACCTTCTGCAAATTTTGTAGCCAGGATAAATTTTTCACTTGCAGTCCGTTAATTCTGCATATTTTACTGTAGGAGGAACTATAGGAAGAAAACCGAAAATTGAGCCTATATTCTGTTGACCTTTGTGTAAGGCCAAGTCTTGTAGAGTCTGTTGAAACACAAAACAAATTAAACCATGTTAAATGGTCACCATATGATAGTTTAGAAGTTATTAAAAATTGAAGGTTGCTGAAATTTTTCACATGGGTAGAAGAAAAGGAAGTTCAGTAAATACTGAAGGGATGTTACAGTTTATAATAAATGAATTTTGAAGAAAAAATAGAATAGCTCATTTTTGTCCTTACAAAATCACAGAGAATCATAAAAAATAGCTGTTGTTCCCTTCAAGAATTTATAAATATTTCCTGCTAATAGAGAACATACTAGCTAGAATATGTGATTATTGTTTTAATCAGAATGATTAAATTCTGTGGGAAAATCTTGGTCCATGTTTGCTTTCTCTCCTTCAGAATGCATACAAACAAGAGTATAACAGCTGGTTCAAGGGTATTGGATGGAGTCCTCTCGGTTCTCTGGATGTTGAAAAAGCTAAAAAGGCTGGAGACGCATTAAATGAGAAGAAATATCGTCAGCACCCAGACACCATCAAATTTACAAGTGTACCAGATTCAATACCAATGGTTTTAGCTCAGCACAACACCAAACAACTGAGTGATGTAAGAAATTTTTCATTATTGATGCAATATAGTGATTTTATTTTTTTACCATATTTATGATTTATATGTTACTTTCTTATATTCCATCTAAAAAAACCTCTAAATTTTAAAAACTGTAAAAATAGTAAAATTGCGATTTGTTGGTAAGAATTAAGCACTGTTGCACTGTCTCTATTTGTTAACAGTAATATTACCTACCTTGTACTTGTCAACAATATTTGTTTATTTTTCCTTGCAGGTAACATATAAGCAAGAGGGTGAAAAAGTAAAACACAAATACACCCTGGATCCTGACGTTCCTCAGTTTATTCAAGCCAGGGTCAACGCCTTCAATTTAAGTGATGTGAGCATATAACCAATACTTTGTTCAATAATATATTTATTTGTCATTTACTTAATAGAAAAAAACCTTTTATTTATTCATGCTATGATACTGAACATAGAAACGCACAAGCTCCGAATTCAGCTAACCTTTCACTTCTAGAAGTCAATGAATTTTGTGCATGTTAAGTAAATTTTTAAACTGTCTTGAGCACCCATGAACATAACGACATTTCAGTGCTTTATTGCCAAACTACTTGGATAGACTGAATGAGAAAACCAGCATGACTTATTATTCAAATTCCTACAGGTATGAAGACTTTTGTCATTTTTATATAAACACATTGCATAGGCAAGCAGTACAAGTTCACTGTATGTTGCTTCATGCTGCTGGCATTTCAAAAAAATTAACTCATCCAGTGGAAAGATAGTAATGCCTTCTTCTGCCATTCAGCTACTAGTCTGCCTGCTTTCCATCAATTCTTGCATCCATCCAACACCATAAAGGTCTCCACTGATAGTATCAATTGTATTGCCTTAGTGATATTAAATTTTTTGGTGGCATTATCAGGCCTCCAGGAACTAGGTAAAAGCTGACATCTCCTTTAGTCCCATCCTGTCGAAATCCTAGAAATCCTATTAGTCTGTCCAGATGCTAACTGCTAACAAAAAATCAGCCAGACTGCTTTAGTCAATTGCTTAAGACTACAAGCCTCATTTTGAAGCTAAAAGGAAAAAAATTTCTGAAGGTTAGTCAAATGAAAAAGGGGGCTGCTTAGGCAAGTGCAAAAAAGCTATTGATAGAGTTGTTCTACATAAAAATTGAAAAAAAAATGCTTATGGAGTTAATGATTTAGCTACATTAAACTGATTGTCTTGAAGGACTCTCCTAACTTGGTAGTAGATTTATCATACTGTAACTGTAGTTTGTGTACAGGTTAACATTTTTCTTTGCAATTGCAAAGACTAAACTGAATATTTTGATTCCTATAACTATAATAAAAATATAGACTTAAACAACTTTGTTAAAATTGTAACACTGTGAACTCACACCTTTTTTCCTTATAAGTCTAACTACAAAGCAGAGTGGAAAAAAACCATTGCCAAAGGATATGACCTGAAACCAGATGCCATTCCTATTATTGCTGCTAAAGCTTCTCGAAATATCGCAAGTGATGTAAGTATGACTTACTTGAGGTGGAATACATACATCAACTGCCTTACAGCTTTCTGTAGTATATTATGCTATGGAGCATAAACTGTATACATATAATGGTGTAGAGACACTTCGCTCTGAGAATTGAAACTCTTATGATACTGTGAAATAACAAGTGAATTCTGATGTTTGCATGAACCTCTGAAAAAAAACCTGTTTCTTTGGAAATACATCATAATGTGTGTGAGTGGTGGTGAGCTGGGTCTGTTTGTTGTACGTGCTTCGATTAGTCACCAGCTTATTTGAAAGTGCCTTTGTTATAATTTACCTCTGCTGTATTCTTAAGTGCTGGAGACCTACTTCTACTTGTCTGGCATTCACGAGCTGTATAGAAATGTGGCTGTTTTCAGGCAGCTACATCAGTTGGCAATAGTAAGGCTTGGTGTACTGTTTGACACAAACTCTGAAAGGAAATTTGGAACACAGAAATAAATTCACTAACTTTAGCAAAAGGCTGCAGATGACTTCCATTCCCCACTTAAACATGCCTCCCCCCCATAGCTGAATACTGGGATGTCCAGTTATTTGGTAGTCCTGGGCTTTTCAATTATATATTATTATGCTGGTCTTATAATTAAAAGCTGAATGTTCCTGGGAGTTAGAAGTCTATGGCAGTAAAATATAATATGTCAGAGGCAATGGCAAGGGAGGATATGTAACTACATGTGCAGATTTAGATCTATACCGGGGGTCAAAACAAGCTGAGAAATCCAGCAATCTGCTTCTTTTTTTGACCTAAATAATCCTGTGCTGTCTGAAAAATAATTTATGAGTTTATAGAATGAACTGCAGTTTTTAAAATACTGAGTTTCAAAGTATTGAAATTATCAAAAGTATGTTTAATCTTTCCAAAGTGGGTAAGGCTTTCTTTTTCTTTGTCTCTAGTACAAGTACAAGGAATCATATGAGAAAGATAAAGGCAAACAGGTTGGATACCGTAGCCTGCAGGATGATCCTAAACTTGTTCATTACATGAATGTGGCCAAAATACAATCAGATCGTGAATACAAGAAGGATTATGAAGTCACCAAGACCAAATACCATACTCCTTTGGATATGTTCAGCGTGACGGCTGCCAGGAAAGCCCAGGAAGCGGTTACAAACGCTGGCTATAAACAGTTAATTCACAACTACACACTCTTGCCTGATTCTGTGAATTTGGAGCTATCGAGAAATGTGATGCAGCTTCAGAGTGATGTATGTAATGATTAATCAGCTGATTTTTTTCTTCTCAGAATGACTGTGTTACACTATTAACCTTTTAAGTCTAAAGATGAACTATATTGGATTAACAGTAGATTGACATTAAATATCTGGTCTGGAACACTGTATTTTCCAAAGATTATCAGAATTATGTGTAGCTGATAAGTTCTAAGGAACTTACCTAGCAGGTAACAACTTTCTTTGTTTCTCTACATACTTGGCTAATTCTCAGCAAATGAACATGTTGTTCTAATTCATGTATTTTTGTAGTTGGATTAGCAATTAGTGTGATTATTATTTGTATTGTCAGACATCGTAGGTTATGTACCCGGTGTAAATTCTGACTTGTATTTAATTTTACCCAAAATGTGCATTGTGTATGTTTGTATTATTCCCGAGGATTTGAGCCTTCTTTATTTTGTTCACTTTTCCTTCCTGCCTTTATCCTCCAACAGATGCATATGCCCCACATGATAAGGATTCTTAAAAAACCTTTGTAGTTTCCATTAAGTTTTGTGATTCGTTTCCTTTTTTTTTTTTCACTAGTGTGACTTCAGGGTCTGCTTGTTTATCCAGAAAGTATTTAGTTTAATCTGAATTATTTAACAGTCCTCTGACAAATTTGAAATTCCCCAAAACATTAATCTTCTGATTGAAATTGTTCTTCAGAGAAAAAACATTGTTTGGAGAGGATAATGTGCACATTCCCATTGGTCGACAGATAGAGAAGCTGACCTTTAGACACTGTTCTTTTCAAATACAGAAATTTTTGTCTCAATTTTTTTGCTTCCCCGTTGTATTTTTACCTGCCTTGCTGAGTCGGCTGAGCTTGCTTGGCTGCCTAACTCAGAATGTTTGCAGGGAGAGAAGCGTGATACTCGAGGACAAATTTTGCCCTGTATACACATGCTATGAAAGTATGCGGTCTTTTTCTGAGACTCTGATATTCTCCCTGTTACTTCTAACAGTTCAGGAACAGGTTTTATTTTCACAGCATTCTTGTACCTTTATCTGTTCTAAAAGTCATGTTCTAAAGTATGATTAAATAGGAATGGTGTTCATTCAAGATTGTGCAGAACCAGGCAATTAAGCAGAAATTGTTGAAAGAATTTCTCTGAATTAATTCTACTGTGAACTCAGTCTACTAACAAACAAGAATGTAATTTAAAAAATTATTATATTTTTGTCGGATTTTCATATTTACCACTCAAAATTTGTTCGAAGGTCTGTGCATTTGCTTTGTAGTGAGAGTTCTACACATCGGTTTAGTGAAATGAATTTATTTATCCCTAACACATCAGTAGTTGTTAACGTTATACTAAGAATATGGAAAAGAGTAGCAGTTATAACATGCTTGTCTAAATTTTCCTACAAAAATGAATGACCAGGAGAATTTTTAAGGCTTTACCTGTTTTTATGTATATAGACATTCTAATTTTCCTTGTCTCACTGTGTTTTTCCTTGTTTGTTTTTTAAAAGAATGTGTACAAAGCAGACTTTAATAACTGGTTGAGAGGAGTTGGCTGGATACCAATTCAATCACTGGATGTAGAAAAGGCCAAAAAAGCTACAGAGATTCTCAGTGAAAAGAAGTATCGGCAGCACCCAGACAAGCTGAAGTATTCTATTACGATGGATGCAATGGAGCAAGTGCTAGCTAAGCAGAATGCCAAGACCATGAATAAGGTGAGAATTTGTTCAGATGATCATGACTGAGCCAGAGATTGGGTCTTTATCTCGCAAAATTGTGGGGCAGCTGCATTCCCGCTGAAGTCATCAGAATTTCAAATGGGTGTAGTGCTTTTCTTGGTTAAGATTGGACACTAAGAGGTGATGGAAGCCTCAGGCTGTATTCATAATTAAGGAGTTTCATTTTCTGTTTATAAAGATTAAAGATTTCTTGTTTGTGTTTGTGATTAAAGAGGTCTTCTCCAGGTTTATAGTGCTTTGGTAACCTTTGCTCTTTTCCTGCAGGAAGCAGTATTCATAATCAGTGAGATGAAAAAAGCCTGAAACTCTGTCCATTTTATACAGGTTTCCTTGAAAAGTGGCGTTCTTTAAATTTGTCTCTAATTATCTGGGACACCACTGATCCATATTCCATGTTTGCCCTGGAAAGAGGGTGTGGGGAAAAACAAGGGTTTGTGCTTTGCATTAAAGCAGGGAACAATGCAGACTGAAAGTTTTCAGTTTCAATGTTTATTAATTATCAAAACTTGCTTTGCAAATTTTTTAAATAAAGTACTAAAGAAAGAGAAGGAATATAATATTGCCACTCAGCAATTATATTTGTGAAGATTATTTGTAATGCTTATGGAACTTTACTGTACTGTAAAACATTATTTATTGCAAATGAGCAAAACGAAAGCAAGTTCTTATTTTATGAGTGCAATGCCTTTTCAGTGCTAAATATGACTTTGTAATTGCAGAGGCTCTACACCGATAAATGGAACAAAGAGAAGACCAGCATTCATGTTATGCCGGATACTCCAGAAATTCTGCAGTCTAGAGTGAACCAGATCACCATGAGTAATGTGAGTTACCAGTGCTCACAGTGGGCATTCAATGTCTGCTGCATAGAACAAAAAATGGTGTAATTTTAATGTCTTTTTTGAAAATACTTAAATTCAGGTGTAGGGTACTTCAGTAGTTCTTCCTTCATAATAGAGTACCTGTTCTTTTTTACATTTTAAATTAGAAACTATACAAAGCTGGATGGGAGGAAGACAAGAAGAAAGGTTATGACCTGCAGCCAGATGCAATTCCAATAAAAGCAGCCAAAGCCTCCAGAGACATTGCAAGTGATGTAAGTTTGATTGTGTGATAGTATGCAGAGTAGCTACAAAGACAAGAAGAATGTTTTCAAAGTGCTCTGTTACGCGCAAATGTGTTTTTTTAAGCATCTTGACTTGTCTAAGTTTCAGTTATATGCTTGATGGGATAAACCTTTGTAGTATTTGCTTTCCAGTGGAATAACACTGAATTGTGCTTTTTTGCTCTTTGTTCGACAAGCTGCTGAGCTTCATGTGCCCGTGTTCAATGGGCTGTTTTGTAGGACTATGTATGTTTAAATGACTAAACCTGAGATCTTGTGATTAAAAAGAACAAATATTTTCTGTTTTCAGAGGTAAAATTGAACTAAACACTGCATTTTTTTGATTTAAGTTTTTGCTGTTCTTTCTTTTTCCTGCTGTCAGTATAAATACAAACTAGCCTACGAAAAAGACAAAGGAAAGCATATTGGGTTCCGCAGCCTTGAAGACGACCCCAAGTTGGTGCATTTCATGCAGGTGGCTAAAATGCAATCTGATCGTGAATACAAAAAAGATTATGAGAAGGCAAAGACTAATTTCCATACTCCAGTTGACATGTTCAGTGTTGTAGCAGCCAAGAAAGCACAGGAAGTGGCTACAAATGCAAACTACAAAAGCTTGATCCATACCTACAATGTTCTGCCTGATGCTATGAGTCTTGAATTGGCCAAGAACATGATGCAGATACAAAGTGATGTAAGTGAGAGATTCTTCAGTCTTTGCATTTTGAATACAATGATGCTTAGTTTACGAAAGCATACTCTAAGATAAATAGTACTATTTTCTTAGTGAAATTAGTTCAGTTATATACTAAAATGTAATAAATGAAATGAGACTTTCAGCAATGATAGTCTTTGCCTTTTTTTAAGGATCTGAAATATTATATTACACCTATTGCTAAAGAATTTGGGCTCAGAAATAAGTAATTTTATGTATAAAGTAAAATGGGTATTTACTGCTTACATGTCCCATCAGGGTCTTCAAGAGTAATAATTGTGTGCAGGCCAAGACAGGAAAAGCTTTGCTTTTCATTAATGTTTTCTCTTATACTTCCAAAAATATATCTTTTAGAAGAGGGGAAAACAGCTGACTGGCTAGATTCTCAAATTTTCTGCAGTGTTTAACCTTTAGAGAAGAGGGCCTTTTTTTCTCAGTATAGTGGTTCAAGAGGGCCTTAGCATGTAATCTCATGTGAGCAATCTATATACATCACAAGGAGGATCTGAACGCTGTATAGAAGGCAGAATAATAAAATAGACACCACTGTAATTAATGTGTTTCTAAATAAACCTTGAATGCATCTTGATACTGTTTTCTTCTTTTTTGGAGTAAGTACATTCAAAATCTAATGTACATTAAACACAGAAAGAATTGTCATGCTTTACAGACTTTTTCATGTATCTGATTATTTTCTTTTCTTTCTGCTTCCAGAATCAATACAGAGCAGAATATGATGAAAGTATGAAGGGTGTTGGGTGGATGCCACTGGGCTCCCTGGAAGCTGAGAAGAACAAAAAAGCAATGGAAATTGTTAGTGAAAAGAAGTATCGCCAGCATCCAGACAAGCTGAAGTATTCTGTTCCTATGGATTCCATGAACATGGTCTTAGCTTTAAATAATGCTAAAATCATGGATGAGGTAAGAAAGTGTTCATCAAAATTCATTTAAGTTTGCAGAAGTAAGAACCAAACTGTACCTGATGTGGTGTCCTATTGTATGCGTAGCTTTGGAAATTGTCAGTTTTGGCAGCTAATGAATGTGCTTGACTGTCATTGTATTTCTTCTCAACAGACCTTTGCTATACCTGAAAGCAAAGCGTGACCCCAGTATTTCTAAGAAATACGTATAAAGACAGACTGGGGGGTCACATTTTATTAATAAAATTTATCCAACATAACTGAATGTAGTCTTGTAACAGTTTAAATCTAGGGGCTAAAAGTAATAGGAATAGAAATAGCAATTTCTTTTAAACATATCATCTGTTTCATTTGATGCCTGTTACATTAACATGAAATTGCTACATGATATGAATGCTTTTATAATGAGATATTTATTTTCTGATTCTCCTGCTGAACTGATGTAATCCACTGGTGTTCTTTAGAAATGTCTAGACTTCTTGTGCATTGTAGTTACAGGGACCATGAGAATCTTCTGTGTGCTTTCCTTAGCTCTATTTCCTCTAAGAAAAGCTCTGTCGCCTCTCTAAACCGATACTTATTTTCCAGGAGATAAACTAATAATCCTCCAGCTCTAACTACTTTTTTGTATACCATCTGACTTGGCTTTTAGTTGTGGGTTAACCCCGGTAGGCAGCTAAACACCACACAGCCACTTGCTCACTTCCTCTGCTTCCCCCCGGTGGGACATGGGAAGAGGAAATGCAGAGTAAAAGCAAGAAAACTTGTGGGTCAAGATAAAAAATGTTTACTAAGCAAAGGTGAAGTGGAAGAAGACAGAAAGAAAACAAACAAAAAAAAGTGATGCAAAAGCAATCACTCACCACCTCCCACACTTAGGTTGATGCCCAGCCAGTTCCCAAGCGAAAGATGTGTAACGTCTCTAAACCCTCTTTTCTCCCTTTTTATTTGCTGAGCATGAGGGTGTATGGCACGGAGTATTTCTCTGGTTACTTGAGTTCGTCTGCCTGGTTATGTCCCCTCCCATCCTCTTGCACACCCTTCAGTCTATTCACTACGGGGGCAGAGAGAAACGGAGAAGGCCTTGATACTGTGTGAACGCTCTTCAGTAGCAGCTAAAACATTAGTGTGTTATCAGCATTGTTTTAGTCACAGATCTAAAACACAGCACTGTTTGAGCTGCTATGAAGAGGGTTAACTCCATCCCAGCCAGACCCAGTGTATTTTGAAACCTGTTGTTTCCTGCTGTTGAACGTGCTTGAATACACTCTCCTAGACAAGCAATGAAATACACTAGCAAGATTGGTATTTCTTCCCCTTTCATTTCAGCCTCACACAATTAACTTCATAAGAGCTATTCGTGTTTCACACTGCTTTTAAGTGCCAAAATAAAAAGTCAGATGCTCTTACCATGTTAGTAGTTGCATCATTGTAAAGAAAGTTTACATTCCTAATAGGAAATATTCTTTTAAATTGTTTTATTTAATTTTTTGGTTATGTTGACATCTCTTTTTTTCTGTCCTTCTAGCACAAGTACAAACAAGCATGGGAAGAAGACAAAAAGAAAGTTCACATCACACCAGATATTCCACAGATTGCTTTAGCAAAAGTTAATGCATTTAATTTAAGTGATGTGAGTACTGTTTGTAAGACTAAGACTCTTATTTTTTTTTATTAGAAATAAGTGAGATGACTGCAGTCAGAAGTCTCCCTAATTCTCACTTTGCTAACCTGGAGTAACTTCATAAAAAGCTATTAATTTTCCTTTTCCCCGCTTCCTTCCCCAAAATTAAATATCGAAAGTTACCAAGAAAAAGCCATAGTATTTATAGTCAGATAATGAAGTGTTCATGTAGGTCATTAAAATATAATAGTTACTATCAAAAGAGTAGAGTATGAGTACTATCCATGTTTTTCCTGTATTTATTACTTCATTTCCTCACGCTCAAAGTTTTGTAGGGGATTCAAAGTTCTTTCTTGCCGAGGCAGTTTTTCAGTAGCCAGTTGTTAAATCTGCATATGCTAAATAAAGTATTGTTTATAACTGTGCACATCTTCAATGTACACAGAAAGAGACATATTTATCTTCTTTTTTTTAAAGCTGACATCCTTGTAGATGTAACTTTTAACCAATATTTGTGCGTGTGGGAAACAAATGCAATTCATTGCTCTTTTGTTATAGATTACTCAGTGATTATAGTGCAGTCCAGCTAATTTGGAAGGACCATTCATCTCTGTGTGCCTGAGTGCCTTAAACAACTGTTCAAGGAGTATTAAACATATGAATAGTCTGTGTGTCAAGTTATGTAAAATGAATAGAGTTTTATTTAAACTCTATTCTCTAAACTGTTGTATTTTGCTTTTTTAAAGGATGTTTCTTTTCTTTCTTTTCACAGAAAATGTACAGACTTTCATTTGAAGAAACTAGGAAGAAAGGGTATGATCTCAGAGCTGATGCTATACCTATTAAAGCTGCCAAAGCTTCTAGGGATATTGCTAGTGATGTAAGTTCTTGAAAGAAAAAATTATCCATTTCAGATATTGTAAAACATTTCTTTCTTGACAGAATTCAATTTTATATGCCAATTATGTGAAGTCTCTTTATTGTTTTGCTTGTAAATAATTCTGACATATTCAATATATATTCTAATACATTTTGTAACAGAGGTAAAGAACAATTTCTTTATTAGAAAGGTAAGGAGATATATGAGGGACTCAGAAGAAAAAAGTTCATTCTCAGTATGATGGTGCTTGGATACTTTATAAATGTATGTTGTATATTTGTAGTTTGGACAGAATGTTCAGAGATCATTCTTAGAAATATTTGAAAAGAACAGATAGAGACTTAAATAATTTTTACTGCTGTGGTACAATTATCTTTTTTCCTTTCATGAAAATCCCATTAAATTTCTTGGTGCAGAGAATACAAGCTTCTGGAATTGGGACCATTCTGAAATCCTCTGTGTATCAGTGATGAGGGAGTTGCTGTGGCAGGGGTAAATCCGGCCTGAGAGGGGTGAAGTTAGGGCCTAAGGACATGTTATTTAGCCCACCTCTTTTTTTTTTTTTTACAACATAGGGGATGTTGCAGGCACTGTAAAATCAATTTGCTCTGCTACTGCTCTAAGTCTGAGGGGAAGATACTTCCATTCCGAGTTCTGTCCAAGCAGTAAGCATGAAGGAAAAAGGAATTGATACTTGGTCTGTGTAGTTCGTTGTCCAGGGTTGATTAGAGATTGAGGAAGGGGTTAAGAATTTGAACTATTGGTTTTATTAAACAAAAAAATGCAGAAGATCTTGGGAAGTTTCTTGAATTTTTTAATGATTTGAACAAGTGAACCTAATGGAAGTGATGATTTGATCTTTGATTTTATGGTTAGTCTTTAGATGTGAACTCAAGTATTCTAAGTATGGTGCAGACTACCATGAAAATAATTACTTAAGCCAAATATTGGAAGAAGGATAGCAATAGTAACAGAGAACTGTGTGGGTTAATGGATCCTGGTTCTAGTGTTTGTGATGATAGCCCATCTTAGAGCTAATATGGGTATCTCTAAACTATAGCGTGAAAAGAATAAGAAGTGTACTTTTTGCAAATAACTGTCTTCAGCAAACCAGATCTTACCTGTTCCTTTGCCTTTTGTTTTCTGTCAGTGTGTTTAATATTTTCGTTGTGTCATTTATAATGAGATTAGAAAGCAATTGAGCCCCAGGTTACATTGAACTGTATGCAGGAGTAGAATAAACTATTGTAAGGAAATTCCATTTATTAAGAAAGTGTTTTAAATGTACTTCTATTAGAAGGGATGCTAGACATCTGTTTTTCTTTAGAGTGCCCCCTAAGAGTAGGTGCACAAAGCTTTGTGATGTTTTCTTAACAATGTAAAAATCTTATTTTAATCTGTTTTGTGGGGTTTTTTTTCCTTAAAAGATAGATATTGCTTATTCAACAAAGGAAGTAGAATTAAAATCTCTGTCTCTGTTCTTTTTACAGTATAAATACAAATTAGGTTATGAACAAGACAAGGGAAAACTTGTAGGCTTCCGCAGCCTTCAGGATGATCCCAAACTTGTCCATTATATGCAAGTGGCTAAGATGCAGTCTGATCGTGAATACAAGAAAGCTTATGAGGCGAGCAAGACACATTACCAAACGCCTTCCGATACACTCAGCATCGTGGCAGCTAAGGAGGCACAAGGCCGTGTAACCAATACTAACTACAAACGACTGATTCACCAGTATATGCTTCTACCAGATGCAATGAGTTTAGAACTGTACAGAAACATGAATCAGATACAAAGTAATGTAAGTTTCAGTTTTCTTTCTGTCAGTCACAGCTGTGACTTTTTTTCCTGTTTTTTTTTTCATTATATCTGTGTTTTGGAAACAACAGAATTATTTTCTATGAGCCATTTGCAAATTGTAAACTTTCCTATTGTGTTGCGTTTGGCAGAATGAGTACAAGCAGGATTACAACGAGTGGTTCAAGGGTATCGGTTGGAGTCCTGCTGGTTCTCTGGATGTGGAGAAATCTAAGAAAGCCACGGAGATTGCAAGTGATCGGAAATACCGACAGCATCCCAGCATGTTCCCCTTTACAAAACAGAATGATGCCATGGACTTGGTCCTTGCAAAGCAGAATGCAAATATAATGAACAAAGTGAGTATTTATGGGCAAAATTAGGCAAACATTCACATAAAATCCATTTCAATAAACAGTCACCACCTTTACATAGCAGTGTTTCCTTAGGAAAAACAACTGTCACTTAAAGGTTCCTCTTTTTTCATTTTTTTTTTCTTAATGAAACACTCAGTTACTGTTAAATAGCATTGGTTAAATAAATCTTTTTTTTTTTCATTTTTCTCATTGCTACCTATCCAAGCTCTATTCTTCTCATTCTTGTATAGAAATTACTGGCCCTGAAAATCTTGATGGTTGGGCTTCATTAGAAGCAAGACTGGATCCTAATTCAGCTGATTCTGGATTAGCTCATTGCATAGCAAAATAAATCTAAGTCAGCACTTTTGTCTTTTTACTTATCCATATCCAAAGTGCGCATATGGAAAGGTGAAAACCCTGAAAGAGTTACCCTTTGTCATTTATATTAACACATCTGATGTTGCTTTTTTCAATAGCATGCTTATACTCAAGCTTGGGAGAAGGACAAAATTCAGGTTCATGTGATGCCAGATACACCAGATATTCTACAGGCAAAACAGAACAAGACGAACTACAGTCAGGTAGAGTTTTTTAAAAACTTCCTATAACATTTTAAATTAATATCTACTTTCTTCAAATTTAAAGGTGCCTGCCATTTCAAAATAAGTAATTTGTGTAAGTTAGAAGAAATAGAATGGGGAATTTTGGAACAGAGGCAAGAGTTTTAATGTGAGTAATATTTTTGGAGTAGCAATAAGTACCATCTCCAGGCTAGCAAAGTAGCAGCCCAAGTTACATTATAATGTCTGGAAAATGTAAGTCCTGTTTTTGAACTGTGGATGTACATAGTCCATACCCTATGCTTACCATAGAAAGCAATCATGTGAAAAATTCCTTACTATAAAATTACAAGTTCATTGAGTACATTTTTAACTTAACATATGGGATACGAAATACATGCAGTGATTCTCACTTTTCTGTCAGCTTTCAAATACAAGAAAGTGACAATTATGCCAGTATAAAATACTTAGGTTTTGCTTTGTATGATTGCTCAGAGGCAAATGTTTTACTTGCAAGTGCTAGTACTTAAAATCAACTGCGCACAAACTGAATTGACTATTAAATGGCTACATTACAGCCTTATTAATTACAATTTTGTTCAGCCAATTGAAAGGTTTTCAGTTATTCCAGATAAATATATTTCAAATTCCCCAGATACGTTTCAAATCACCAAGATAAACTGTAGTAGGAAGCTGCTGCAGTAAAGAAAAACTATTTAATCACTAGCCTAAGACTTGGAAGACCCAGGTTCCTTGCTTATCATTTTCCATTTCTCAGTTCCCATTCTAGCAGCCCTTCTCTCGTAGCTGAAGCCTGTGAGGTGACCAGAATTTGGTAATATGGATCATTAGCATATCTAAATAGAAGGTGACATATGTATTACAAAGACCTTTTAATTAATGTTGTTTTCAATTTTAGAAACTATACAAGCTTGGCTGGGAGGAAATGATAAAGAAAGGCTATGACCTCACACCTGAAGCCATTTCAGTGAAATCTGCCAAAGCTTCAAGGGACATTGCAAGTGACGTAAGCAGCATTTCTAATTCAATATGAACTGCACTTTATCTAGTTGCTGTAACTGTCAGCGTTGCACTAGATCCAGATACACCTCTCTGCTAAAGTGGGCCTTGGAGTAGAAGGCAAAATGGCTGACAAAACTCTTTCCTGATCTGTTCTTGTCAGTGAAGAAAAGAATTTAAGGCTCTGGCATCTTGACAATTCCAAAGATTGTGATCCGTCCACGAAGTGGCTAGGCATACAAAGTTAGGAGTTGTCAGCTCTTTTGGAGGTTACATTTTCAGAGTAGCAGCAAATTTGGTTCAATTAGCTGATCCCAGTGCCTATACTGAGGAATCCCTTTTATAGCTCTGAAATAGACGTGGTGACACGTGTATTGCTATACAACTCCTGCATTTATGGAAGAGATTTTATTAATTATTAGGAAATGTTTCCCGTGCTTAATCATCTGCATTTTTCATTGCTGGTTATTTTATTCATCAAAATATTTCAGTGTGTCAGCCTTTGGGAGTTCTGAACAGTATGACTATACGAATCAGATGGCACAGGAGATCGTCCTTATAGCCGTGCACTCTGCCTCTCCAGAGCCTGTTCGTTCCCAGGGAGAGCATTCACTGACACCAAGTGATGCCCGTTAATCAAGGGGGTACTAAAACTTTCATGAGATGCCATAACAAGATGGTCATTTCATTGGTAATGAGAAACATTGAACTGAGTGAATATATTGATGTTTTGCCTGTATATTTTACCATTGTCTGTTTCTTAATGTAATTTCAATAATTCAATCTTTATAATTTTAGTACAAATACAAAGAAGGTTACCGCAAGCAGCAGGGACATCACATTGGATTCCGCAGCTTACAGGATGATCCGAAGATGTTGTGGTCTATGCAAGTAGCTAAGATGCAGAGTGAGAGGGAGTACAAGAAAGATTTTGAAAAGTGGAAGACAAAGTTTAATATGCCTGTGGATATGTTAGGCTTCCTTCTGGCTAAGAAATGTCAGGAATTGGTTAGTGATATAGACTACAAACGGATACTACACCGCTGGACCTGTCTGCCAGACCAGAATGATGTTACCCAGGCAAAGAGGGTCTACGAACTACAGAGTGATGTAAGCTTCCTCTGGATTTAATTAATTTCTTTTTTTGTAAGATATTTACTGCTTATTGAAAAGTGTCTTTAGTAACTCTCTTTTGATGTCAGTATAGATCAGACTGAAGCTAAAATACCAGTTAGTCTTTTAATATTGTTTAGTAAATGAACAGGGAAATGATCCAGTATGGTTTTGATTTTTTTCCTTAACAGAATCTATATAAGTCAGATCTACAATGGCTCAAAGGCCTTGGATGGAGTCCTTTGGGATCTTTGGAGTCTGAAAAGAACAAGAAAGCTTCTGAAATACTGAGTGAAAAGAAGTACCGGCAGCACCCAGATACTATTAAGTTCACAAGTATCCCAGATGCCATGGATATCGTTTTAGCAAAATCTAATGCTAAAAATAGAAGTAATGTAAGTTCCCTCTAGAGACAGAATGTTTGATTCAATAAATGAATACATTGGTATATATCTGTTAAAAAGATCTCCATATCACAACATTTGCTTAAAATATACAAATATCAGATGTTTACCATCAGTGCCTTACTGCTCAGTTGTCAAGAAGTAATAGTAGCCTTGTTCAGAAGATTAAGGTCTTCAGCATTGTGTAACTTACTCAGTAATAACTGCAAATAAGACACTATGTAGTATGTAAATCTGTTGTCATAATGCTGTTTCCTTGACATTTCATGGATGTAAGAAGAAAAAAAAGGTGGCATTTCAGTAAGAAGTTGCATTATTTGATTTTAATACCTTGCATTGCTTATGCTTGCATAATACCTCTGCTTTCCTATTATAGAGAAAAGGTAAGCTGCATTGACTGCTATGTGTGTGAGCCTTTTATCAGACAAGGTATTTTTGTTTGTCTCTTTTCAGATACTGTATAGAGAAGCTTGGGACAAGGACAAGACTCAGGTTCACATCATGCCTGATACTCCTGAAATTTTGCTGGCTAAAGCAAACTTAATTAACACAAGTGATGTAAGTGTGTCTCTACAAATATTTTTTTTTATGGAATTTGAGATTACCCATTGTGGCTTTAGTTTAAAATGCAGTAGAGTAATTCTGCAATTCTAACAGCTGTAAGCACACCTGTGATCTTTCTTTTCCTGTGAAAATTGTTATGCAGTGAGAGGCCTGAGTGGAATTGCTAAAATATAAAGTGGAAGCGGAGTTGCTAGAATATAAAAAATAACAAGAAAATATTCAACACTAGTTAGCAGTTTTCTCTTTCATCCCTACTGATCATATTAACATTGTAGATATGTGTTCAGTACTTTTAAGTAAGCCTGTCATTCTCGTTAAAATGCCTGGTTATATTGAATTCCCTCTTTAGAACTACATAGGATTATGTAATTTACATCAAATTACTGGTTATAATGCAACAAATGTAGACTACATGCAAAGGTAAAGAAAAGTTAGCAGCTCTATCATAAGAACTCAAGAAGACAAAAATAATTGCAATTGAAATTGGGTGTAGAGAATCACATGGTTGTATTATTCACCTCTATAGAAGACTATGAATCATTTAGATTAGTAAGCTAAGTAAAAGAAAATTTTGATCCCAAATGGGTTAATCAAAAAACATGCAGATAGTAACTTTTAAATATTTTATATCATCATTTACAAAATGCACATTATTAAAAGCAAGCTATGGAATTTAATTTGATGAATGAAACTTTTGGAATCTCATACTTTATTTTCAATAATCAGGGGAACAAAGTTGTAGAATCCAAAAACTTGTTAGAGAGCTTTATTTACAATAATTACTTTGAATCCTTCTCCAACAGAAACATTACAAGTTAGGATATGAAGAATTGAAGAGGAAAGGCTACGATCTTCCTCCAGATGCTATACCCCTCGCATCAGCAAAGGCATCCAGAGACATAGCTAGTGAAGTAAGTCTTACGGAGTGAAAACAATAGTGGGGCATAGAGCTGGTGCCCACTTTCAAATACAGATATCTTTTATTTAAAAGGAGGAGAGCTGTAAAATTTTAACAGGCCAATATTGCTGCCCTCGCCAGAGGCTGTGAAATTTTTAATGGTGTAAAGTTAATTAAGTTAAATACAAAAATTTAAGAGATAGTATATAACTACTAAAAAATCAGTTAAAATCCTCTGGGCATGCAGTAACAACACTTGAAATCTTGGAAAAATATGCAAAAAATTTGAAATATATACCGTGAAAGTTTTAACCACTGTATTATCAACAGAGAAATATAAATTGCACCTTGATAAAGAGGTGTTAACTGTTGTTTTTGCATTCAATTAGTACAAATACAAAACTGCGTACCGAAAGCAGCTTGGCCATCACATAGGGGCACGAAACATCGAGGATGATCCGAAGATGATGTGGTCGATGCACGTAGCCAAGATCCAGAGTGACAGGGAGTACAAGAAAGCCTTTGAGAAGTCCAAGACTCACTTCAGTAGCCCAGTGGACATGCTGGGAATCGTGTTGGCCAAGAAATGTCAGGAGTTGGTCAGCGACATTGATTACAAGCACCCTCTGCATCGGTGGACCTGCCTGCCGGACCAGAACGATGTTGTACAAGCCAGGAGAGTGTATGACCTTCAGAGTGATGTAAGTTGTTCTTGACTGTCTGTGTGAAAACCAGAATTCTGTCTTGTGTTCTGCCTGTTGATGGAGAAGGTCCAGGTGGGGAGCATAAGTCTAGGCTGGTTCTGTGAGACTGAGACTGTTGTGGCCGTAGTATCTTGCTGAGAGTTGGTGTAGTGAAGGGAAGGGATGAAGTTGTTGTGGGGTCATAGTTTATGGTCACAGAAGAGTCCTGTGTTGCCTTGAGCATTTGGGGTGGTGGTGTGCGGTGGTGCTGCAGGTGTCTAGAGTTCTGTTGGCAGGGAAAATGAGCAACAGAGTTGAATATCTTCTTTTGGAGCATGGAGGGTGACAAAGACAAGCCATGTGTACAGCTGTGAATGGTATGAAGAGCATTAGCAGATATAAGGCTCCTCCTGTACCAATGCCAGCTGTAGATTGCCAAATGGCGTAGGTCTTTCCCAGGGACACTAATGCTTATACGCAGAAGACGGTGGAGGGAAGGCTTTGTGGATTGCTTGGCACCTGCTTGTGCTGTTGTAGGCATGGGGAGCCAGGCTGTGCGGAGCTGAGCTTCATGGGAGTCCCTTTGTGGTGGCTGGTGGGTTGACGCAGGGGGATGTGTTTTGGTATGCAGAACTTCCCTTGGCAGGAGGAGTGGTTGCATGGAGTAGAGGAGGTTGCTGAGCTGCTTTGTGTCCTTGCCTGTCTTTCAGAATGTGTACAAGTCCGACCTTCAGTGGCTGAGGGGCATTGGCTGGTCCCCAAGTGGTTCTCTGGACGATGAGAAGAATAAGAGGGCGAGCCTCATCCTGAGTGACAAGAAGTATCGGCAGCACCCGGACACCATCAAATTCACCAGCCTTCCTGACTCGATGCCTATGGTTCTGGCAAAGCACAACTCTGAGATTATGAACCAGGTGAGAATTCCTTGTGTTTGCCACCTGAAGGAAAGGATCGTCTCCCTTTCCCAGGACGTTGGGCTCTCTCCTTCCAGGGCCTGGGTTTTGCAAGCGGGGTGTTGCATCCTCTTGCATCAGGGATTTGTGTTCCTTGTTTTTGATCAAGGTGTATTTTGTGTGGTTGGAGCAGTGTTTGGGTGCAGTGTGGGAAAGAAACGGGCAAAGCGTTAGAAGGTTTTGGGAGAGGAGAAGGTGTGCCTGAGTCAGTGCAAAGTAGTGTCCCCTTGCTTCAGTTCCTTGAGCTAGTTGGCTCTTTGAGTTTGTTCCCTGTGCTTGCATGATCTTATTCCACATTGCGCTCATTTTTTTTCAGCGCTCGTACACATCAGCGTGGGAGAAGGATAAAACCAGCGTTCACATTATGCCGGATACACCTGGTATTTTGCTAGCCCAGCAGAACAGAGTGAACTTCAGTGAGGTAGGTGTTTGAGCCGGGGTTACGTGTCCATCCCTGGATGGTGGTGTTGCCCGGGAAGAAGTGTTGTTTGAAGGGAATGGTTGTTTTTCTTTCAGAAACTGTACAAGCTTGCGATGGAGGAAGAGAAGAAAAAGGGCTACGACATGCGGGCAGATGCCATTCCGATCAAGTCTGCTAAAGCTTCCAGAGATATTGCCAGTGAAGTAAGTACAGAGGAGCCCTTGGCAGTGCAGTGTGTTGGACAGTTTGAAGGTGCTTGTGGTTGAAGCCCAGGGTTTGCAGCCTTAACGCAATGGAGGCAACAAAGCTCTTACCTGTTGTAGCCATTCAGCTGGTCCATCAATGTGTTGGTCCTGGAGAATTTGCCTGTAGCTGTCCTTGCATGTTGTGGGTGTGTGGTGTTGCGAGGGCATGTGTAGATGCTGTGGAGAAGAGTGCGTGTGGGAGCTGGGTGATGGACGTAATCTGAAGCAGCATCCCTCCTGGTCTTGTGGCTGCATCTCCTCATGCAGCAGACTGTTCTTGTGAGGTGGTGTGCTGCCCTCCGTGCTGCCAGTCTGCATGGCCCTGATGTTACAGCTGCACAGCTGAGCTCGACATAAGGAAGGAAAAGCCAAACCAAGTTTTGTGTTCTGACCTGGGTATTTGTCATTTGTGTCTGACTTGGGGGCAGGTCCGGTCACTGTAGGCCAGTCATTACTGTGTTCCAGAGCATCTTCTCAGTCCTTAGCTCTGCAGGAGCTGAATTTACTCTCTCATGCAAGGTTCTGTAGTTCAGCTTTGTTCCCTTACTGTAGAGAGATGAGTTCAATCTCCCATTGGTCTTCCTTCACGTTTCAGTGAGAGAGGAGGGAGAAAGCGTCATGTTGCCCCTTTCCCAGGCTTGGTGGCTGAAGGTGTACAGCTGAGGACACACACAGGGCTGGACGAATAAGACTCCCGAGCGCTGTGCAGGAGAGCGTGGTGCAGTGAAGTGTGTCAGCGGCTCTGCGATGTGTGTGTGGGTGCAGTCAGGTCTGTGTGCGATGAGGCCCAGGTTGGCTGCTGGAGTGCTTTGGCAATTTTTGCCAAGTTTTGCATTCCAGCGGCTGAGCTTCTCTCTCCATGGGGATGCTTAGGTTGTGTGGAGACCCTGTGTGCTGGCATGCATTGCTCCTGGTTCCCGAGCTAGCGGAGTTGGAGTTCCTGTGTGGTCCTCCATGGGCCTCCAGTGGCTGAGTGTAGGCATGGGGTGGGATGGAGGTGTAGGACACAGTAGGGATATGCTGAGCTTAGACGCCCCTTCACATGGTGATGTTGCCAGGCTCCATGAGCAAAGCGCTTGCTCCCAGGCGCTGCTTCAGAATAGTGTCAGAAGGGAGAAGAGGTGGCCTGAAACTGACTGAGCTTCTTTCACCCTACAGTACAAGTATAAAGAAGGCTATCGCAAGCAGCTTGGCCACCACATAGGTGCCCGAAACATTGAGGATGATCCGAAGATGATGTGGTCGATGCACGTAGCCAAGATCCAGAGTGACAGGGAGTACAAGAAAGCCTTTGAGAAGTCCAAGACTCACTTCAGTAGCCCAGTGGACATGCTGGGAATCGTGTTGGCCAAGAAATGTCAGGAGTTGGTCAGCGACATTGATTACAAGCACCCTCTGCATCGGTGGACCTGCCTGCCGGACCAGAACGATGTTGTACAAGCCAGGAGAGTGTATGACCTTCAGAGTGATGTAAGTTGTTCTTGACTGTCTGTGTGAAAACCAGAATTCTGTCTTGTGTTCTGCCTGTTGATGGAGAAGGTCCAGGTGGGGAGCATAAGTCTAGGCTGGTTCTGTGAGACTGAGACTGTTGTGGCCGTAGTATCTTGCTGAGAGTTGGTGTAGTGAAGGGAAGGGATGAAGTTGTTGTGGGGTCATAGTTTATGGTCACAGAAGAGTCCTGTGTTGCCTTGAGCATTTGGGGTGGTGGTGTGGGGGGGTGCTGCAGGTGTCTAGAGTTCTGTTGGCAGGGAAAATGAGCAACAGAGTTGAATATCTTCTTTTGGAGCATGGAGGGTGACAAAGACAAGCCATGTGTACAGCTGTGAATGGTATGAAGAGCATTAGCAGATATAAGGCTCCTCCTGTACCAATGCCAGCTGTAGATTGCCAAATGGCGTAGGTCTTTCCCAGGGACACTAATGCTTATACGCAGAAGACGGTGGAGGGAAGGCTTTGTGGATTGCTTGGCACCTGCTTGTGCTGTTGTAGGCATGGGGAGCCAGGCTGTGCGGAGCTGAGCTTCATGGGAGTCCCTTTGTGGTGGCTGGTGGGTTGACGCAGGGGGATGTGTTTTGGTATGCAGAACTTCCCTTGGCAGGAGGAGTGGTTGCATGGAGTAGAGGAGGTTGCTGAGCTGCTTTGTGTCCTTGCCTGTCTTTCAGAATGTGTACAAGTCCGACCTTCAGTGGCTGAGGGGCATTGGCTGGTCCCCAAGTGGTTCTCTGGACGATGAGAAGAATAAGAGGGCGAGCCTCATCCTGAGTGACAAGAAGTATCGGCAGCACCCGGACACCATCAAATTCACCAGCCTTCCTGACTCGATGCCTATGGTTCTGGCAAAGCACAACTCTGAGATTATGAACCAGGTGAGAATTCCTTGTGTTTGCCACCTGAAGGAAAGGATCGTCTCCCTTTCCCAGGACGTTGGGCTCTCTCCTTCCAGGGCCTGGGTTTTGCAAGCGGGGTGTTGCATCCTCTTGCATCAGGGATTTGTGTTCCTTGTTTTTGATCAAGGTGTATTTTGTGTGGTTGGAGCAGTGTTTGGGTGCAGTGTGGGAAAGAAACGGGCAAAGCGTTAGAAGGTTTTGGGAGAGGAGAAGGTGTGCCTGAGTCAGTGCAAAGTAGTGTCCCCTTGCTTCAGTTCCTTGAGCTAGTTGGCTCTTTGAGTTTGTTCCCTGTGCTTGCATGATCTTATTCCACATTGCGCTCATTTTTTTTCAGCGCTCGTACACATCAGCGTGGGAGAAGGATAAAACCAGCGTTCACATTATGCCGGATACACCTGGTATTTTGCTAGCCCAGCAGAACAGAGTGAACTTCAGTGAGGTAGGTGTTTGAGCCGGGGTTACGTGTCCATCCCTGGATGGTGGTGTTGCCCGGGAAGAAGTGTTGTTTGAAGGGAATGGTTGATTTTCTTTCAGAAACTGTACAAGCTTGCGATGGAGGAAGAGAAGAAAAAGGGCTACGACATGCGGGCAGATGCCATTCCGATCAAGTCTGCTAAAGCTTCCAGAGATATTGCCAGTGAAGTAAGTACAGAGGAGCCCTTGGCAGTGCAGTGTGTTGGACAGTTTGAAGGTGCTTGTGGTTGAAGCCCAGGGTTTGCAGCCTTAACGCAATGGAGGCAACAAAGCTCTTACCTGTTGTAGCCATTCAGCTGGTCCATCAATGTGTTGGTCCTGGAGAATTTGCCTGTAGCTGTCCTTGCATGTTGTGGGTGTGTGGTGTTGCGAGGGCATGTGTAGATGCTGTGGAGAAGAGTGCGTGTGGGAGCTGGGTGATGGACGTAATCTGAAGCAGCATCCCTCCTGGTCTTGTGGCTGCATCTCCTCATGCAGCAGACTGTTCTTGTGAGGTGGTGTGCTGCCCTCCGTGCTGCCAGTCTGCATGGCCCTGATGTTACAGCTGCACAGCTGAGCTCGACATAAGGAAGGAAAAGCCAAACCAAGTTTTGTGTTCTGACCTGGGTATTTGTCATTTGTGTCTGACTTGGGGGCAGGTCCGGTCACTGTAGGCCAGTCATTACTGTGTTCCAGAGCATCTTCTCAGTCCTTAGCTCTGCAGGAGCTGAATTTACTCTATCATGTAAGGTTCTGTAGTTCAGGTTTGTTCCCTTACTGTAGAGAGATGAGTTCAATCTCCCGTCAGTCTTCCTTGACATTTTAGTGAGAGATGAGGGAGAAAGTGTCGTGTTGCCCCTTTCACTTCCCCAAGCTTAGTGCCTGACAGTGTACAGCTGAGGACACAAACAGGGCTGGGCAAATAAGACTCCCGAGCGCTGTGCAGGAGAACGTGGTGCAGTGAAGTGTGCCGGCTGCTGTGCGCTGTGTGTGTGGGTGCAGTCAGGTCTGTGTGCGATGAGGCCCAGGTTGGCTGCTGGAGCACTTTGGCAATTTTTGCCAAGTTTTGCATGCCAGCGGCTGAGCTTCTCTCTCCGTGGGGATGCTTAGGTTGTGTGGAGACCCTGTGTGCTGGCATCCATTGCTCCTGGTTCCCGAGCTAGCTGGGTAGGAGTTCCCGTGTGGTGCTCCATGGGCCTCCAGTGGCCCGGTGTAGGTGTGGGGTGGGATGGAGGTGTAGGACACAGTAGGGATATGCTGAGCTTAGACGCCCCTTCACATGGTGATGTTGCCAGGCTCCATGAGCAAAGCGCTTGCTCCCAGGCGCTGCTTCAGAATAGTGTCAGAAGGGAGAAGAGGTGGCCTGAAACTGACTGAGCTTCTTTCACCCTACAGTACAAGTATAAAGAAGGCTATCGCAAGCAGCTTGGCCACCACATAGGTGCCCGAAACATTGAGGATGATCCGAAGATGATGTGGTCGATGCACGTAGCCAAGATCCAGAGTGACAGGGAGTACAAGAAAGCCTTTGAGAAGTCCAAGACTCACTTCAGTAGCCCAGTGGACATGCTGGGAATCGTGTTGGCCAAGAAATGTCAGGAGTTGGTCAGCGACATTGATTACAAGCACCCTCTGCATCGGTGGACCTGCCTGCCGGACCAGAACGATGTTGTACAAGCCAGGAGAGTGTATGACCTTCAGAGTGATGTAAGTTGTTCTTGACTGTCTGTGTGAAAACCAGAATTCTGTCTTGTGTTCTGCCTGTTGATGGAGAAGGTCCAGGTGGGGAGCATAAGTCTAGGCTGGTTCTGTGAGACTGAGACTGTTGTGGCCGTAGTATCTTGCTGAGAGTTGGTGTAGTGAAGGGAAGGGATGAAGTTGTTGTGGGGTCATAGTTTATGGTCACAGAAGAGTGCTGTGTTGCCTTGAGCATTTTTTGGGGAGCATTGTTGCTGGTGCCTATAGTTTTTTATGTAATAGGAGTCCCTTAGTGGTGGCTGGCGGGTTGACGCAGGGGGATGTGTTTTGGTATGCAGAACTTCCCTTGTCAGGAGGAGTGGTTGCATGGAGTAGAGGAAGTTGCTGAGCTGCTTTGTGTCCTTGCCTGTCTTTCAGAATGTGTACAAGTCCGACCTTCAGTGGCTGAGGGGCATTGGCTGGTCCCCAAGTGGTTCTCTGGACGATGAGAAGAATAAGAGGGCGAGCCTCATCCTGAGTGACAAGAAGTATCGGCAGCACCCGGACACCATCAAATTCACCAGCCTTCCTGACTCGATGCCTATGGTTCTGGCAAAGCACAACTCTGAGATTATGAACCAGGTGAGAATTCCTTGTGTTTGCCACCTGAAGGAAAGGATCGTCTCCCTTTCCCAGGACGTTGGGCTCTCTCCTTCCAGGGCCTGGGTTTTGCAAGCGGGGTGTTGCATCCTCTTGCATCAGGGATTTGTGTTCCTTGTTTTTGATCAAGGTGTATTTTGTGTGGTTGGAGCAGTGTTTGGGTGCAGTGTGGGAAAGAAACGGGCAAAGCGTTAGAAGGTTTTGGGAGAAGAGAAGGTGTGCCTGAGTCAGTGCAAAGTAGTGTCCCCTTGCTTCAGTTCCTTGAGCTAGTTGGCTCTTTGAGTTTGTTCCCTGTGCTTGCATGATCTTATTTCATGTTGCGCTCATTTTTTTTCAGCGCTCGTACACATCAGCGTGGGAGAAGGATAAAACCAGCGTTCACATTATGCCGGATACACCTGGTATTTTGCTAGCCCAGCAGAACAGAGTGAACTTCAGTGAGGTAGGTGTTTGAGCCGGGGTTACATGTCCATCCCTGGATGGTGGTGTTGCCCGGGAAGAAGTGTTGTTTGAAGGGAATGTTTTTTCTTTCAGAAACTGTACAAACTTGCGATGGAGGAAGAGAAGAAAAAGGGCTACGACATGCGAGCAGATGCCATTCCGATCAAGTCTGCTAAAGCTTCCAGAGATATTGCCAGTGAAGTAAGTACAGAGGAACCCTTGGAGGCATGCTCTCCTCAGTCTTTCTTGAGAATTCAGACAGAGACAGGGGAAAAAGTCATAGCACCATAGAATCATAGAATGGTTAGAGTTGGAAGGGACCTTGAAGGTCATCTTGTTCCATCCCCCTGCCCTGGGCAGGGACACCTCCCACCAGCCCAGGTTGCTCCAAGCCCCCTCCAACCTGGCCTTGAACACCTCCAGGGATGGGGCAGCCACAGCTTCTCTGGGCAACCTGGGCCAGGGGATCACCACCCCCACAGGGAAAAAGTTCTTCCTAGTATCTAATCTAAATCTCCCTTCTTTCAGTTT
>VUYV01000750.1:82273-100197 GCA_008711295.1 Anarhynchus alexandrinus | reverse complement strand
CTTCCGATCTCTGTTGTAGCCATTCAGCTGGTCCGTAAATGTGTTGGTCCTGGAGAATCTGCCTGTAGCTGTCCTTGCATGTTGTGGGTGTATGGTGTTGCGAAGGGCATGTGAGGTGGTGTGCTTCCCTCCATGCTGCCACTCTGCACACCCCTGATGTTGCAGCTGCACAGCTGAGCTCAACATAAGGACAGAAAAGCCAAACCAAATTTTTGTGTACAGAGGCAGTATGAAAGTAAATATTTTTTCTATTATTATCATGTATTAATATCAATATTTGTTCCATGTATGCATTTTGTATCTGTGTTTAACTTCTAGGTCTGTCTCTTTGTTCTTCAGGTTTTTGTCTCCTCAGTAGATTGAGTAGGAATTTATTTGGCTAATGTGCTTGAAGGTCACTAACTGATTCTTTATGTAGGGGATATTTATTGAACTTCGGGCCTTTGCTATCGCCGCCATAATTTGGAGACTTTTTTTACTCTCAGTTACTGAGTAGTAGCTCTTAATATGTAGGCTAGGGAATGTCTTCAAAAATGTGAAAGTCATATCAGGCAAATAATGTTATATGAATCCTTTTATAGCCATACACTGCAGTTCATTGGTTGAATACTTTCTCTCTCTAAAGTCTCTGTGGTTTCAGATAATAAGTTTTCTGGAGGTTGTGCCACAGGGACTGCTAGGGGCATAAAGAAAACTCAACTAAAACTCATGGGACATTGTTTTGCCTATAGTACAAGTATAAAGAAGGCTATCGCAAGCAGCTCGGCCACCACATAGGTGCCCGAAACATTGAGGATGATCCGAAGATGATGTGGTCGATGCACGTAGCCAAGATCCAGAGTGACAGGGAGTACAAGAAAGCCTTTGAGAAGTCCAAGACTCACTTCAGTAGCCCAGTGGACATGCTGGGAATCGTGTTGGCCAAGAAATGTCAAGGGCTGGTCAGCGACATTGATTACAAGCACTATCTGCATGAATGGACGTGCCTACCGGACCAGAACGATGTTATCCATGCTAAGAAGGCCTATGATCTACAGAGTGATGTGAGTACTTGCTGATAAGCGTTGGAGTTCCAAGGTGTATGTAATTTCCTTGGCATATAAACTATAGAAACTGCTTGAACTGTCTGTATCATGTAGTGGTTTTCCTATTGTGTTTTTCTTTACCTGTTCTGAGCAAAGTCATAAGTCTTTTAGGAGTGAATTAATCCGTGGATAAGAAAGGTTGAGTATTATGAAAGTTTATATATCAGTTAGCTGACTAATAGAATTAGCTGCATATAATTGTTCATAATAGATAATCTTAATACTTTTATGTGCAGATTAATTGCATATAAAGAGGAAATGCCTAGTGTGACTTTTTGTTGGAGAAAATGGTTGAAATTAAGACCCGCTCTTCTTAGTGGGTGACTTATTTGTTGGGAATAAGTGTTACAGGAAAAGTTTATACTGACTTTCAGGGTTTTGTTTTAGACCTGTTACTCTTCGACCATTCCCCAACATGTTTTTGAGTGAATGATATCTCTTGAAGACAGACAGGGGGTCTGAATCTAGGTTGCTAACAGAGATTGTTTTGCACATTCAACTAGGAGGAAGGCAACTTACAGATAGTAAGCATTATTGCATGCTGTGTATGAAATGTTTAACTGGCAATATTAATGAGACAACTGTCTTTGTATTTTGTAATAGAATTGCTACAAGTCTGACCTCGAGTGGTTGCGAGGCATTGGTTGGGTCCCAATTGGTTCCTTGGACGTTGAAAAAGCCAAGAAGGCAGGGGAGATCTTGAGTGATAAAGTATACCGTCAGCCTCCAGACACGATCAAGTTTACCAGTGTCACAGATTCTCTAGAGATGGTCTTAGCCAAGCAGAATGCAGAGACAATGAATAAGGTGAGTCTTGATTCAATTAGATTCAGCAGTCTCTGCCTAAACCCTGGAGACAGGACTAGAAACACAGATGCGTGGTTGCTGTGTGAGATTTCAGCACAGCGAGGCTTTAAAAATGTAAGTTGCATTCTTGGTAATCAACAGATAACTTATTTTCAGCAAGTGTAATTTAATAATATCTTCCAAGTTACCGAGTTAAATTGGAATTACCAATTGTGAAGCTTTCCACATACTCTACTGTATATCTAGTAATGTGTTACCTAACTTTCATCTAGTTTTTAATATAGCAATTTGTCTAATAAATCTAATAATTTATCAAGTTTATCTAGTAGTCCAGTAATTAATAAACTACTTGGTTTAGGGCAGTCTTTGAAATATCCGTATTTTAAACAATTCAGCGTAGTACTTAAAATGTAAGAATTTTTCTGAATCTGTGGCCCTGATCTCAATTCTATTTATGTCAATAAAACCATTTCCTCTTTCAAACAGGCCTTGTTCTAAGAGTTCAGATCTCAGTGTGTTTGATTAGCATTCTGTGCATTTTTCTAAACATTTTTTTTTAACAGAATTCTTTCTAGGTTACTAATTCTTAACCTGGACATTAAATATCTAGAGGAGTAAACGTAAAATCTTATTGCTATATAAGGAGTAAGGGTTTTTTAGACTTAACTTGGAGTATAGATCTGTAATTCTTATGTTTTAGGAGATGTCCAAGTAGTCACCATTTTTTCCCCCTTTTAACATATGTTATTTCTCCTGCAGCGTTTATATACTGAGGCCTGGGATAAAGACAAGACACAAATCCACATAATGCCTGACACACCTGAAATCACACTGGCAAAACAGAACATGCAAAACTACAGTGTGGTGAGTGTGCTAGTTCTCCAAATGTAACTGGTCTGTTTCATGGCTGGATCATCAGTATTCTGATAAAACTTACATACGTGATACCATCAGTTTCTTTAAGAAACCCCCAATATTTCTCCTCAAAATTGTGACTTTAAAAACATTGCATATTTGTACAGTAGTGGGTACATATATCAGTGAGCACTATTGAGAATAAATTCCATGAGAAGTTGTGTGTCTCCAATGAATTTTTGGGAGTCATTTCTGCCAGCGTGCATACTGTTGGGAATGCACAAAATTAATTTTAACATTGGAAATATCGAAAAGGTAATTTCCAGCACAGTTCTGAAGAGCAGTGATCCCACTGTTCGATATTAGTTTAGGCACATAAATTCACGTCAGTAAGAGCTGGCTTTAAAAAGTAAGTTTTACTCCACTTGTATAGAAGATTAGTTATCTCTAAAATTGTAGTCAATGTTATGCTATTTAAAGTATCGAAAGAAAGAAATCGTTAGCTAATGTATTTAGCAAAGATCTTCCTTTGATATGAATTTGTATCAGCTACTGATCTGGAGCTTTGAGTTAAGAAAGTTAGATAAAGCTGGGTTAGGGTAAGTCTTAACACAATTTTTAAAATCTACTCTACTTACAAGCAATTTGTTTCGCACAGAATGTAATATATGGAACGAACTTATATGAATTCCCTTCTTTAATTCTTCACTTAGAAACTCTACAAACAGGCCATGGAAGAAGAAAAAAAGAAAGGCTATGATTTGAGAAGTGATGCTATCCCCATTCAAGCTGCCAAAGCATCCCGGCAAATTGCCAGTGATGTAAGAAACTACTTTTTTGTATCTTTGTGTGGTGACATCTGATCTCTCCAACCTGAAAGTTATCAACTGGGTTCTGTAAAAGGCATTTCAATTAAGCTGTGATGTCAAATAATAGATTTTTGGAAGCAAATTGTTAGATATATTTAAAGACTTAATTGTAAAAAATAAATGTTGAGAAGTTATAAGGACAATATAATGCTGCTATCATGTTAATTTCATAGCTTATAAGCCTGTATCTTTAATTAAATCTGAACAGTATGTATATTATTATATTTAATAAGGATTAAATATATTTAATAACAAGAGGATTATTTCTCACTAATTCTAGTGAAGAGTGTTTTTTTCAAAAAAACTTACTTAAAAATCTCTATTTAGGGTTCTAACTCAAATCTCAAAAATTTAATGTGAGAATCCATGCTATTAGCCCCAGAATTGGACAGTTTGGGTCTTTTTGACTGTAGGTTATAGGAAAATTTGGAGAGTTTATTATTAGAAATATTTAATATGACTAACTGTTATTTAGAGGGATATAGAAAAATAATACCTTGATTTATATTCCAGTACAAGTATAAAGAAGGCTATCGCAAGCAGCTTGGCCACCATATTGGAGCCCGTAACATAGAGGATGATCCGAAGATGATGTGGTCGATGCACGTAGCCAAGATCCAGAGTGACAGGGAGTACAAGAAGGCCTTTGAGAAGTCCAAGACTAACTTCAGTAGCCCAGTGGACATGCTGGGAATCGTGTTGGCCAAGAAATGTCAAGGGCTGGTCAGTGACATTGATTACCGCCACTATCTGCATCAGTGGATCTGCCTGCCGGACCAGAACGATGTTATCCATGCTAAGAAGGCCTATGATCTACAGAGTGATGTAAGTTCTTTTTGATTTAATTTTTGGTGAGGAATGTATTTGATATTTTATATAGGTGGACCAGGCCATTACATACCAGTGTGGTAGAACCAAATTTTCAAGTCTTATTTTTAAGTGTTATCAAGTTTTATTTTTAAGTAAGATCTCCAATGGGATATGTTAACTAATTGATATTTAAATTAAATTCTGTAATTCCAAAATTTGGGCTACTTACGTTTTGCCATTCTGTGAAACCTGGATAATGGTTTCACTCTTAATGTAGATGATATGCAGGGATTTCTTTTTAAGATTTTTGCTAGGCTTTTGAATTTATTTGAATGAAAAGTTGGTAGGGAGGTTACTTAACTGTGAAAATTGCACCACGTAAGTTGCATCATTATTACTAAAAGAACTTGTGTATTTTTTTGAAATAGAATTGCTACAAGTCTGACCTCGAGTGGTTGCGAGGCATTGGTTGGGTCCCAATTGGTTCCTTGGACGTTGAAAAAGCCAAGAAGGCAGGGGAGATCTTGAGTGATAAAGTATACCGTCAGCCTCCAGACACGATCAAGTTTACCAGTGTCACAGATTCTCTAGAGATGGTCTTAGCCAAGCAGAATGCAGAGACAATGAATAAGGTGAGTCTGGATTTGATTAGGTAACACGTCAGCAGTCTCTGCCTAAACCCTGGAGGCAGGACTAGAAATATAACGATCACAAGTGATGCTGAAGTTCAGAGATAATGTATTTCCTAATAGTGGGCTCTGTTTGTTTCAATCAAAACGATTAGGCCATGTAATGGAAGACTCAACTTTGTCATGATATTCTGCATATTACATTTTGATCTTTTCTTTGACGTGTATGTGCAGTGAGCAGTAATAATGCTTTGGGTTTTCAATATTCTTAAGTAATATGGCAATTTTCTAAGTGTTGTTAAATGTCCTTAGATAAATTCTCTTATTAAAAATGGTATCTCTACCTGATTAAATGCATAACTATTTATCCATGCTGTATTTCCTATACTTTTACCTAGTACGCTATATATTTTACCTGAGTAATGAGGTATTAACTTGTTTAGGAATGCAATATTAATCTCTTCTTATATTCTTTCTTAGCGTTTATACACTGAAGCATGGAATAAAGATAAGACCATGGTTCATGTCATGCCTGACACACCAGAAATCCTGCTAGCTAAACAAAACCAATTAAACTACAGTCAGGTGAGTAAAACTGAAGAGTTAAGATAATTAAAGGATTTCTGACAAGTACAATTTTGTGATCTCTGCCTTATAATTAATATTATTGTATTGTCAAGTTGTTTAGTTGCACAATTTGCCAGCTCCACTGCTAAAATCAGAGTTGGTTTTTTGCTAGAATTTGCCTCCTGGGTATGTAATTGGGCTTTTAAAATATGTTCTCTGCCACAAACAAGGAATCATTTCTATAGCAAGGTATGGAAATAAACAATGTAACTTTTAGAATATTCCTTTCTTTGCCTTCCCTAAATGATTTCCAGTTTCCAAGTGTCTACAATGCAGTTGCAAGATCTTTAAAATCTGCATTTTTTTTTTATTTTCTGAAGAAGATAGAGCTGTGTTCAGATGATTAAGTTGTCTGAACCTTAACAATATTGTTTAGGGACTCCATTTGTTTTATTACACAGATCTGCTAACTGAAGTGTGAATTTGTTTTTGAAACAAAAATGTGAATGTTTTTCTCACAGAAAATGTACAAACTAGCTTTGGAGGAATCCAAGAAGAAGGGTCATGATTTGCGTTTTGATGCCATTCCTATTCAATCTGCCAAAGCATCCAGAGAGATTGCCAGTGATGTAAGCATTTTTTTTTATCATGTCTGTATGGATTTGGTAATGGAAAAGAATCAGAACGTTTGTTCTGTTGTTTGTTAATGTTATACCTTAAGTATATAGAATAGATAATACTGAAATCCAGTGATTCTACTGCATGCTTTTAGTACATGAGAGGAATGGATAGCCAGTATTTTCATGCATGCCATATATATCACAGTAATAAATAAATAAATAAAATAATGCGAGGATTATTTCTGTCCTCCCTGTAACAGTCCTACTGATGTCCATGGATGTTCAAGTAGGATGATCAATAAGGCATACGAATCTATGCTGGAGTTAATCAAATTAATTTATGATTCAAAATAGGAAATACTTTAAAATCTCTCCCCAAAATAGATATATTAGTAAATCAATTCTAAAAGTTCTAAATTGTTTCCTGAAGAAAAGATAGTTCTATTGAAGTGTCATATGGAAGTTTGAGATGACGGAATACAAAAACAGTAAAAAAAATGCAATGACTGTGACAGGTTTTTCTTCTGGGATGAGGAAATATCACTAAGAGACATAACAGATTTTTATGCTCCTTGTTTTTCTATCAAGATTGATATTTAAACTGTTAGTATTAAGACCAACTCAGACTGTCTTCATCAAGGTGTTTTGTAATAAGTTTTTAAAATATGTTAATCTTTACATTTTAATATTATTATTAAAAGAATGTAGAATATAAAACTTTTTAGTAAGTATGTGACATTAAATGTTTAGGTAATTGAAAGTGTGATATAGTTATGTAAAATTCAGAGAGAATGATATCTGTAATAAAAGTCCTTTTTATGTGAAAATTAATAAAACAGTAGAAAGACCTGAACCATATTTTTTTCTAAACAAAATATTAATGGTTATGTTAAACTGTGTGAATTATTTATTAATTTAAAAATATGCCATGTGAATATGAATATACTTTATTTCAGTACAAATACAAAGAAGGCTATCGCAAGCAGCTTGGCCACCACATTGGGGCCCGAAACATAGAGGATGATCCGAAGATGATGTGGTCGATGCACGTAGCCAAGATCCAGAGTGACAGGGAGTACAAGAAAGCCTTTGAGAAGTCCAAGACTCACTTCAGTAGCCCAGTGGACATGCTGGGAATCGTGTTGGCCAAGAAATGTCAAGGCCTGGTCAGCGACATTGATTACCGCCACTATCTGCATCAGTGGATCTGCCTGCCGGACCAGAACGATGTTATCCATGCTAAGAAGGCCTATGATCTACAGAGTGATGTGAGTAAATTGTTAAATTTGTTATATATAATCAAATATACTAGGTCTTGTGCAATATAATAGTAAAAGATATATAGTATGGCTTAGTTGCTTGCATCAGACATGTTGATAGAGGTTAAATGTTTAATATTCTATCATCAAATTTATGTTTAATCCTATTTTCTCAGTCCTTAGCTTGAGGTATAATTTGTGTGTAATTGGTATTTGTGGAGTTCTTCAATGACTCTATTTCTTGTGATATTTAATAATTATTTTACTAACTCTTCAAAAATAACAATTGTTTTCAAAAGCGTGTCCTTCTCCTCTGCAGAAATATATACAATTTTTCATATAGACTCGGATACACTTATGTATAATTATTTTGATATTTGATCACACCTGCACGCATATAATGAACTTTCAAATTTTTTCAGGCTGTTTACAAATCAGACCTGGAATGGCTGAGAGGTATTGGATGGGTTCCTATTGGTTCCATGGATGTCGAGAAAGCTAAGAAAGCTGGAGAAATCCTAAGTGAAAGGAAGTATCGTCAACCAGCAGACCAAATTAAATTTACTAGCGTGACAGATTCCTTGGCCATGGTCTTAGCCAAGCAGAATGCTGAGATAATGAACAAGGTGAGATTTGTGTTGGTTTTTTTTTCTTAAAATCACCAGTGTTACTAGCTAATAGAATGTGTTCAAGAGGTGAAAAATACAAAATACAGAGTAAGACTAAACACTTTTGTTGTGGACTTAGAGAACAAATTCAGCCTTTGCACAGGAAAGCTCTTATCTCAGGGTTTTGTATGAACTGAACACTTAATAAAATTGTGCAGAAAAAAAATCACATATTTTTCAAGAGCAATACTTAAAATATATACTTAAAATATATATAAAAATATAAATATATAATATTAAAATATATGCTTAAAATATTTAAACACATATTTTTCAAGAGCAATACTAAAAATTTTGGTGAATTTTCCTCTTCTCCCATCCCAGCTGAATTATTTTTAAATGTTTGTTTCATAAGTTTTTTCTATTTTCTTAATGCTACTTCTCTATACAAAGCTCATCTCTGACACAACAGGCTGAATTCTTTGCAGTTCTTAGACAATACTGTGAAATCTGCAGAAACAATGTTCCAGCAAGGGATTAGGGTATGTCCAGTGGTGGTGGTGCCATGACCATGCTATAAGATAGGATGTAGCAGAACATTGAGGCTTTTACTGCAGTTGCTATAGTACTGTATTTTTGACTGAATGTCATACTGTATGATGAACAAGTTACAAGGAAATAGTTTCTGTTCTCTGGAAGTGAAGCTTCTGCAATTTATCTCAGACCTGGAGGATGAAAGTCACAAAGCACCTACTCTTCTTTAATAAGAAACATCAAGCAACTCATACAGATACGGCAGAATAACAAATACAGTTTTCCTCCTACAGCAATCCTAAATCAATCTATTGCTGTGCCAACTTAGCCTGAGAAATTAGGAGGAAATGATGACAAAGTTTCCTTCCTGAGCTGTTCAGTGAGAAGCTTTGCTATGTCAGGGTATTTAAAGCTTACTTGAACTACCCCCTGCAGTTTGTAAAATACTTTCTTTGGACAAATGTATTAGTTTTGTTGTATAGGTCTTGTTCTGCTTGAAGAATACTTTTCTTTTATATCATGGATATATTTTTATTAACTACTGCTCTCAAACTAGCAGTCTTTCCATCGTGACACACATAAAGAACCTTTTTAAAGGAATGTGTTTTCCTCTCTCCTAGCGTTTATACACAGAAGCCTGGGATGCAGACAAAAAGTCAATTCACGTCATGCCTGACACACCGACCATTTTGTTAGCGAAGGCCAATGCAGCTAACGTTAGCCATGTAAGAACATTTAAACATATACTAAAGTAATGGCAATTCAGAAATTAAGTAAGCATTTCTTTAACCATAATGATCTTCTAAAATATGCATTCATAAAAATTCTAAGAAAAAATTAAATGTAGAAATTCCACCTTTCAGAATATTGAGAAGCCATTTTCTGTCTTCTTTTGTGTAGAAACTTTATATACAAGCCTGGGAAGAGGCCAAAAAGAAGGGCTATGACATGAGAGCTGATGCAATTCCAATCCGAAGTGCAAAGGCATCAAGAGATATTGCGAGTGATGTATGTTCTTCCTTTATATTTATTTTCAGTTAGCTTGAGAAAGAAGAATGAAGTAATAAGCTATGTACAACATAAAAATCCATGGTATTTCAGATTCATCTTGAAAGCCTACTGAAGAGAATTCATTGCAGGGAGTAAATGGGCAACAGTTTTCAAAAGGAGCACTGAATTATGAATCCCGACATTAAGCATATATTAGAAAATAATAAACATCAATGAAAATAAAAGTTGTGAAGCAAGAATGCATTAGGCATTTCTAAACTCTAAATGAGTATATTTCATGACATAAAAAATATATCTGTGATCAGTAGCAATATGAAATTATGGGAAATTCATCCCAGATTCACTACTTTTTTAAAAATTTATTTTTGCATTTTTAGTACAAGTACAAAGAAACACATGAGAAGGAGAAAGGCCACTACATTGGGTGCCGAAGTGCCCAAGAGGATCCCAAACTGTCGTGGGCTGCGCGTGCCATGATGCTGCAGAACGACCGAATTTACAGAAAGGCGTACCATGACTCGAAGGCCCAGGTCCACATCCCAGTCGACGCGATGTCAGTGCAGGCAGCCAAGGAGTGCCAGACACTAGTCAGCGATGTCGACTACCGCCAGTACCTTCACCAGTGGACCTGTCTGCCTGACCAGAATGACGTGATCCATGCGAGGAAGGCCTACGACCTGCAGAGCGATGTGCGTATGTGTAGAGATGTGGCAGTTTCTACTGTTGCTATTTAAGAGTGATGGGAGTGAGAGTAACTGTAGAAGAGCTTTATGGCACGTGTGTGAGGCTCTGTTTGTTAGTGACTGGGCAACTGTCCTTTCAAAGGTACATTCATGAGCCTGCAGTCAGTCCTGGTATGGTTATTTTAATCCATCAGGATGATCCTTTCCAAATCAGTAGTGTTTTCAGGTTGGAGGCCAGAAGTATTCCAGGCAGTTCATAAGGAAGCCACGGTGTTTTGGTCCCCTGTAGAACATTGGTTTGCAGTTGACTTGCAGACTGCTTGCAGATTACTCCTCTGGTCTGCATGTAGCAAGTATCTTTAAAAGACCAGTAATCTCCTTGCTGTGCAAATGAGCTGTGTGTGGGAAGGACCTGGTACGCCACAGTCTCATTGAGTGCTTGTTGTGTAACTGTATGAGAAGGAGAGTGGGGAAAGCCTTGTACAAAACCTCTCTGCGCATCGAGTTGTGTCTTCAATGTCAGTACCCCTTGGTTTATTTGTAGAATGTGTACAAGTCAGACCTGGAATGGTTGCGCGGCATCGGCTGGTTGACAGAAGGTTCTGTGGATGTGGTCAAAGCAAAGAAAGCCCAGGAGCTCCTGAATGAGAGGTTGTACCGCACGCGGCCAGATGAGATGAAATTCACCAGCATTACCGACGCGCCAGACGTTGTCCAGGCTAAGATCAATGCCTTGCAGATGAGTGACGTAAGCTTGCCTTTCACTTTCCTTCCATTTATGCGATGGCATTTCTTTTTTTTGTAGTGGAGAGTAGCATTTCTACCATGTGAGAGACTAATTGGAACCTAATTGAAATCAGAATTCCCAAAGAATTGGTGCTGGTGGGTTTTTCTCGGTTGTCCGACCGTAGTGAAATGTCATTCTGTTTCCTTTCTCCTTAGCGTCTGTATCGTGAAGCCTGGGATAGAGATAAGACGCAGATTTCCATACCTTCTGATACTCCTGTAATGCTGCAGTCCAAAGTCAATGCTCTCAACATCAGCAATGTAAGAGAATAAAATCATTATGCATGTGAAGTGTTACAAAATTAAGAGTATGACAATTGTTCTTCCAGTATTTGGTCTGTGTCTTTTGCTGTAAATACTTGTCTATTAATGCCTCTTTCTAATGTGCTTGTACTGTGAGCAGTAGGTTACATCTAGGGGCTCTTTAGGCAGAGTGTGCTGTTGATGATCCACCAAGCATTGTTTATGGACCAGACATTTATTATACAAGGAGGCCGAGGTATTGATCTGGAATCCATGCCCTTGTATTCTACCTCCGTCCATGTGAATGTGAAATTGATGGAACTGCTTCTATTGAACATGCCAGCAGTGATGTCTTTCGTCCTAAACTGCACAGATTCCTGAGGGAGTGACTCATGGAGGTGCCTGCCTTCCTTGATAGGTTGTGTGGTTGTGAGCAAACTCCGAAGTTCGGTGTGCAATTCCACACAACTCCTCCTCCCTTTGACAAAAACTGGCAAATACTTTCCATGGAGTTATTGTTGGAGTCTGTTGACTCATCAACCCTGAGATGTTTTGCAGATTTCTGTTGTTTCACTCACTGGTTTTATGGGATTAACATACTGGACATTCTGTAAAGCTGAAACCATTTCCCATTTTACATTTTCAGCAGGACTTGTCTAGGGCTTTGCCTAGAAACTCTATTTACTCCCCACCTTTCTTGATGTTGATAGTATGTTGAATATTTTTCAAGACTAGCTGATGTGATTGAATTAGGCGTGAAATATTTCAAATGTCACTGCACCAGACATTTCACTTCTGTTTTTGTCTTGCCCATGCTTCGATTACTGTTTTTTTCTGAGCTCCTTACAGTCTGTCCTGCAATAGCATTCAGTTTCTGAATTTCCAGTGTCATCGAAAACGAAATAAAAAGCATGTAATTTACCCACCTGTACCAATGATAAAGTTGCCAGCTGGGCTCACCAAGCTTTTCTGGACCGATATGCCACTAAAGAAGGAGCTCTCATGTTCTTGGGCTTGATGTCCTGGACAGGTTGGGAGTTTCTAGACACATTCAGGCAGTTTGATTTCTGTTCAGTCTCATAAATGGATTGAGCCTCTCTGCCTACACTCACTTTTTTTTATAGAACTAAATAAGGTTGGTAAAGAAAGAAGTCTCTAGCAGCTGTCAGGGGGCTTTATAACTTAAGTAGGGTCTGAATACGTCTTGCCAGTAGAACAGATGATTTGTCCCCAGTAGCTATTACCCTGCAATGAGGTGTGTGTGAGCAGAACCTCGGACTGTTGTAGGGTCCTGCAGAATTCAGTGTTGGTCATGGAGGTGTACGCTCTGTCAGCTGGACTCCCCATTTGGGGCCTGTGTTGTGAGCTCTTGCGTGTGGTCAACAGTAGTCTGTTAGAGGGGACCTTGTCATGTGTTTGCAGGAATATTTGAGCCGCCTCTTTGTGTTTTGCATTTTGCACCTACTTTAAGTCATGAGTTTTCTGTTAAGACACTTGCCAGGATCATTATTGTAACCCTGCCAGTTACAGCAGGCCAACAGAGCACCCAAGCTGTTAATTACAAGAGAGTAGGTTTTAAGAAAAGGTACTGGTATCAGAGAGTCTTGATTGCATGTAACAAGGGTGATTTATTTTCTTTGCAGAAACATTATCAGAAGGCCTGGGATGAGGCCAAGGCAAAAAGCTATGACATAAGAGCTGATGCCATTCCCATCAAACACGCCAAGGCTTCCAGAGACATTGCTAGTGAGGTACAGTCTTCTCTTAATGTGGTTGCTGCGTCTGTCTCTTCCTGTGTTCTGCTCAGCAGAGCTGAGTGAAGTGCAGTTCAGCTAGAAGCGATATATGGTTTTATGTCCCTGTGTTATTTTAAAGCCTGTTGTGAGCACTTCTTTCTTTCTACAGCTTGAAGCTGCCTATTGGTAAGTGCTCTGTGAATAAGAGGACATGAGATATATTTGTGAGATTGCTCAGTGTTGGGTAACACAGTGTGAATTTTCAGACACCAAGCAACAATTTAAAGCAGATTAGGGCAGGGGCTGCAGTTGCAGTTGTTGCTGAATTCTTGCAGCTCCTGTAATCACCACTATGAAATATTTTCTCTCTAAAGATGTGAATTGTGGCTGGTGCTGAGGGTGAACTTACAGAGTGCACAAGTGTCCACCTCAGTCCCATTTTTCATTGTTTATGAGTGTTAAGAAAAGACAGAGATATTTAAAAAAAAATGTGGGTGATGTGGGGAATGGCTTTTTTGGGAGCTTGAGGGCCTGCCTCTTGAAGGGACCAGAGCTTTGTGTGTGCTGAGGCAGAACCTCTGGGAAGTGCGTCAAAGGGTTGGCAATTTAGGAAGCTGAAAGCCTTTTGTTTGTTAGTCACGTTCAGGTGAGCAATGTGTGGCTACTTATATTGTTTCTGTATTTCTAGTACAAATACAAAGAAACGCACGAGAAGCAGAAAGGCCACTACATTGGGTGCCAAAGTGCTCAGGAGGATCCCAAATTGTCATGGGCTGCACGTGCCATGATGCTGCAGAACGACCGAATTTACAGGAAGGCGTACCATGACTCGAAGGCCCAGGTCCACATCCCAGTTGACGCGATGTCAGTGCAGGCAGCCAAGGAGTGCCAGACACTAGTCAGTGATGTCGACTACCGCCAGTACCTTCACCAGTGGACCTGTCTGCCTGACCAGAATGACGTGATCCATGCGAGGAAGGCCTACGACCTCCAGAGCGATGTGCGTATGTGTAGAGATGTGGTAGTTACTACTGTTGCTATTTAAGAGTGATGGGAGTGAGAGTAACTGTAGAAGAGCTTTATGGCACGTGTGTGAGGCTCTGTTTGTTAGTGACTGGGCAACTGTCCTTTCAAAGGTACATTCATGAGCCTGCAGTCAGTCCTGGTATGGTTATTTTAATCCATCAGGATGATCCTTTCCAAATCAGTAGTGTTTTCAGGTTGGAGGCCAGAAGTATTCCAGGCAGTTCATAAGGAAGCCACGGTGTTTTGGTCCCCTGTAGAACATTGGTTTGCAGTTGACTTGCAGACTGCTTGCAGATTACTCCTCTGGTCTGCATGTAGCAAGTATCTTTAAAAGACCAGTAATCTCCTTGCTGTGCAAATGAGCTGTGTGTGGGAAGGACCTGGTACGCCACAGTCTCATTGAGTGCTTGTTGTGTAACTGTATGAGAAGGAGAGTGGGGAAAGCCTTGTACAAAACCTCTCTGCGCATCGAGTTGTGTCTTCAATGTCAGTACCCCTTGGTTTATTTGTAGAATGTGTACAAGTCAGACCTGGAATGGTTGCGCGGCATCGGCTGGTTGACAGAAGGTTCTGTGGATGTGGTCAAAGCAAAGAAAGCCCAGGAACTCCTGAATGAGAGGTTGTACCGCACGCGGCCAGATGAGATGAAATTCACCAGCATTACCGACGCGCCAGACGTTGTCCAGGCTAAGATCAATGCCTTGCAGATGAGTGACGTAAGCTTGCCTTTCACTTTCCTTCCATTTATGCGATGGCATTTCTTTTTTTTGTAGTGGAGAGTAGCATTTCTACCATGTGAGAGACTAATTGGAACCTAATTGAAATCAGAATTCCCAAAGAATTGGTGCTGGTGGGTTTTTCTCGGTTGTCCGACCGTAGTGAAATGTCATTCTGTTTCCTTTCTCCTTAGCGTCTGTATCGTGAAGCCTGGGATAGAGATAAGACGCAGATTTCCATACCTTCTGATACTCCTGTAATGCTGCAGTCCAAAGTCAATGCTCTCAACATCAGCAATGTAAGAGAATAAAATCATTATGCATGTGAAGTGTTACAAAATTAAGAGTATGACAATTGTTCTTCCAGTATTTGGTCTGTGTCTTTTGCTGTAAATACTTGTCTATTAATGCCTCTTTCTAATGTGCTTGTACTGTGAGCAGTAGGTTACATCTAGGGGCTCTTTAGGCAGAGTGTGCTGTTGATGAACCACCGAGCATTGTTTATGGACCAGACATTTATTATGCAAGGAGGCCGAGGTATTGATCTGGAATCCATGCCCTTGTATTCTACCTCCGTCCATGTGAATGTGAAATTGATGGAACTGCTTCTATTGAACATGCCAGCAGTGATGTCTTTCGTCCTAAACTGCACAGATTCCTGAGGGAGTGACTCATGGAGGTGCCTGCCTTCCTTGATAGGTTGTGTGGTTGTGAGCAAACTCCGAAGTTCGGTGTGCAATTCCACACAACTCCTCCTCCCTTTGACAAAAACTGGCAAATACTTTCCATGGAGTTATTGTTGGAGTCTGTTGACTCATCAACCCTGAGATGTTTTGCAGATTTCTGTTGTTTCACTCACTGGTTTTATGGGATTAACATACTGGACATTCTGTAAAGCTGAAACCATTTCCCATTTTACATTTTCAGCAGGACTTGTCTAGGGCTTTGCCTGGAAACTCTATTTACTCCCCACCTTTCTTGATGTTGATAGTATGTTGAATATTTTTCAAGACTAGCTGATGTGATTGAATTAGGCGTGAAATATTTCAAATGTCACTGCACCAGACATTTCACTTCTGTTTTTGTCTTGCCCATGCTTTGATTACTGTTTTTTTCTGAGCTCCTTACAGTCTATCCTGCAATAGCATTCAGTTTCTGAATTTCCAGTGTCATCGAAAACAAACTAAAAAGCATATCATTTACCCACCTGTACTAATGATAAAGTTGCCAGCTGGGCTCACCAAGCTTTTCTGGACCAATATGCCACTAAAGAAGGAGCTCTCATGTTCTTGGGCTTGATGTCCTGGACAGGTTGGGAGTTTCTAGACACATTCAGGCAGTTTGATTTCTGTTCAGTCTCATAAATGGATTGAGCCTCTCTGCCTACACTCACTTTTTTTTATAGAACTAAATAAGGTTGGTAAAGAAAGAAGTCTCTAGCAGCTGTCAGGGGGCTTTATAACTTAAGTAGGGTCTGAATACGTCTTGCCAGTAGAACAGATGATTTGTCCCCAGTAGCTATTACCCTGCAATGAGGTGTGTGTGAGCAGAACCTCGGACTGTTGTAGGGTCCTGCAGAATTCAGTGTTGGTCATGGAGGTGTACGCTCTGTCAGCTGGACTCCCCATTTGGGGCCTGTGTTGTGAGCTCTTGCGTGTGGTCAACAGTAGTCTGTTAGAGGGGACCTTGTCATGTGTTTGCAGGAATATTTGAGCCGCCTCTTTGTGTTTTGCATTTTGCACCTACTTTAAGTCATGAGTTTTCTGTTAAGACACTTGCCAGGATCATTATTGTAACCCTGCCAGTTACAGCAGGCCAACAGAGCACCCAAGCTGTTAATTACAAGAGAGTAGGTTTTAAGAAAAGGTACTGGTATCAGAGAGTCTTGATTGCATGTAACAAGGGTGATTTATTTTCTTTGCAGAAACATTATCAGAAGGCCTGGGATGAGGCCAAGGCAAAAAGCTATGACATAAGAGCTGATGCCATTCCCATCAAACACGCCAAGGCTTCCAGAGACATTGCTAGTGAGGTACAGTCTTCTCTTAATGTGGTTGCTGCGTCTGTCTCTTCCTGTGTTCTGCTCAGCAGAGCTGAGTGAAGTGCAGTTCAGCTAGAAGCGATATATGGTTTTATGTCCCTGTGTTATTTTAAAGCCTGTTGTGAGCACTTCTTTCTTTCTACAGCTTGAAGCTGCCTATTGGTAAGTGCTCTGTGAATAAGAGGACATGTGATATGTTTGTGAGATTGCTCAGTGTTGGGTAACACAGTGTGAATTTTCAGACACCAAGCAACAATTTAAAGCAGATTAGGGCAGGGGCTGCAGTTGCAGTTGTTGCTGAATTCTTGCAGCTCCTGTAATCACCACTATGAAATACTTTCTCTCTAAAGATGTGAATTGTGGCTGGTGCTGAGGGTGAACTTACAGAGTGCACAAGTGTCCACCTCAGTCCCATTTTTCATTGTTTATGAGTGTTAAGAAAAGACAGAGATATTTAAAAAAAAATGTGGGTGATGTGGGGAATGGCTTTTTTGGGAGCTTGAGGGCCTGCCTCTTGAAGGGACCAGAGCTTTGTGTGTGCTGAGGCAGAACCTCTGGGAAGTGCGTCAAAGGGTTGGCAATTTAGGAAGCTGAAAGCCTTTTGTTTGTTAGTCACGTTCAGGTGAGCAATGTGTGGCTACTTATATTGTTTCTGTATTTCTAGTACAAATACAAAGAAACGCACGAGAAGCAGAAAGGCCACTACATTGGGTGCCAAAGTGCTCAGGAGGATCCCAAATTGTCATGGGCTGCACGTGCCATGATGCTGCAGAACGACCGAATTTACAGGAAGGCGTACCATGACTCGAAGGCCCAGGTCCACATCCCAGTTGACGCGATGTCAGTGCAGGCAGCCAAGGAGTGCCAGACACTAGTCAGCGATGTCGACTACCGCCAGTACCTTCACCAGTGGACCTGTCTGCCTGACCAGAATGACGTGATCCATGCGAGGAAGGCCTACGACCTGCAGAGCGATGTGCGTATGTGTAGAGATGTGGTAGTTACTACTATTGCTATTTAAGAGTGATGGGAGTGAGAG